>PVHP010010210.1:0-48306 GCA_004024765.1 Zapus hudsonius | reverse complement strand
TGCTGTAACTGTCCTTAGACACACTGGATTATATACACTAGCTGCTGCCATTTAATCTCATCTGATGGAAAGTAAAACGTAGCTATATGTTATAGAAAAATAATATGCCCTTTTGACAATCTGCACATCACAATAATTTACTCAACATCTGTTTGTTGGGTTTTTTTCAGTTATAAAAGCCAAAATGTATTTAGATTCAAAATGTATTTAGATTCATTTTGTACTATTTTGTACATTGAATCAATCAAAAACCCAGTCAATTATATCTGCAAGACATATCTATCAGGGTCTGGGGAGATGGCTCAGCAGCTTGGAGAGCTTGCAGTTCAGGCATGACAGCCTGGGATTGCTAAAGGTTGATTCCTCTGCACCCATGTAAACAGAAGGGTTGGTCATGCACAGCCCCAGCCCTATGGGAGGCAGAGAATGAAGAATCACTGGGGCTTTCTGACAGAAAAATAAAGATGAAAATAGAAGCTCTGGGTTAATGAGTGTCTGTCTCAAGGACATTGCTACATGAGTGGATAGAGAATGCCTGGCTTTCTTCTCTAGTGTCTGCTCTCCTTGTTTGTCTCTACACATGTGCGTAGTCATCATTTGACTAGATTTTTAAGTAGCCTCCTTGCATCATTGCCCAATTTGGCCTTCAGCTCCCTCTAAGCCTAGCAGCCAGAGGAGTCTTTGCAAACATGAGCCTGCAGACACTCCTCTGCTCAGACACTATCATGGGTCTGGATCAGACAGCACAAATCTTTCTGAAAGAGAATTAACTCAGACATTATGGGTCCAATGATTTCTACGACAGGTACCCAAATTTTGCTAATGGCAGCATGCAATAGTCATAGATAGTTCACAACAGAATGTGTGTTGTTGTCAGCTAATTAAAAATCCTATTTGCTGAACCACCCTGCAATACCTGTAGGCCACATGGCTTGGTATATAGGACAATGTGATCTGGCCTCTAGCTTCCTGGAATCACGCTCTCCCGTCAAAGACTCCCATCTGAATCACAACGATCTCATTTCTGTAAGAAATATGCCAGAAACAAGCCCACGTTAGAAGCTCCATACATCCTATATGCCAGTGAAAAGAACCGAGACACTTGTTAGAGCTCATTAGTGGGTGAGTAGACTGGCCTTGCTGAGAAATTCTTTTCCATGTAGTGTCGGTTGGGACTCAGTCGCCTGGAGGCTTGAGAAGTCTAAAGAAGGCTCATTTGCTTGCTGATGGCTGGTCTCAGGGCCTCAGCTGGAGCCCAGGTTCTCTTCGCCTTGCTCTGTCCTTATGGTGGGAGCTTCTTACAACATAATGGTTAGGGGACATGAGAGAGGTTGCAAGGAATACAGAAGTTCAAGTTTCAGTCCTCCAAAGTCCCAAACTTGGAAGTAGCTTATCATCTTCCACAGACCACTGATAAAGCTAGTCTTTGATCAAAGAGGAAAAACAGACAGTATGTTTACAGTCAGTGTGTTAGTCAATTGTCATTGCTTGAGGACAGCAACCAAGAAGAAAAGGGATTTAATGTGGCTCATTGTTTTGGAGTTTTAGTTCATAGATCCATTGCAGTGGGCAAAAAAGTAAGGCTGATATAAAAGTAGAGGCAGAATGCAGAACAGAGAGGGTGTGGTGGATGAAAAGGTATGATTGAGCCCAGGGGATGTGATGGATGAAAAGGTATGATGGAGCCCAGGGAGTGTGATGGTTGAGAAGGTGTGATGGAGCCGAGGGGGTGTGATGGATGAGAAAGTATGATGGGGCCCAGGGGGTGTGATGGATGAGAAGGTATGATGGAGCCCAGAGTGGTGTGATAGATGAAGTGTGATGGAACCCAGGGAGTGTGATGGATGAGAAGGTATAATAGGGCCCAGGGGGTGTGATTGATGATAGGAAGTGATGGAGCAGAGCTTCTCATCTTATGGTGATCAGGAAGCAGAGAGGAGTAAAAGAAAGAGACTAGGGCCCTTCAAAAGCACAACCCTAATGACCCTCCTGCACTAAATAGGCCACACCATCCACAGCCCACCACCTCCCAATCATCCATGAAACTCATTAGTGGGATAAACCTCTGATCATACCTGAGCCCTCGTGATCTGCTCATTTCTGAAAATTCCCTGGGAGACACACCCAGAGGTATGCTTTACTCCCTAGACGTATCTTGACCCAGTCAAGATAATTGTCAAGATTATTTATGACAAGGATGGAAGAATTTATAACCATCTGTTGTCCACTACAATGTCTTGTCCTGCTGCTTCTCAGTTTCTTTGTCCATTGGTTCTTGGTTCAGATGTTGCCTCTTCCAGAGAGGACAGCTCTGGTCAGGCTTGCCTACCACCCAAAGCACTTTTCATTGTTTAATCCGAGCTCACTCTTCCTATTGCACAGGTGCAAGCTCTATATTTATTTGTTCACTTGCTTACTTCCCCCCTCCCCTGCCTTTCCTACCACTAGAAATCTGTAGGGTCACCTTTTTGTCTATTTATTTATAAATTTCTATCCATTTTCTAAAAGAATTCTTAATACCAAAAGGGTCTTCACCAATTTCCTGAGTGAATGCATGCTGAATATATATGATGCATTATGTCAGCTGTTAATGACAAAAAGACTTCAATTATAGTATTTCTGCTCTCAAAAATCTCAGTCAAACTGGGGCTGAGGAGATGGCTCATTGGCTTGACTACAAGTGTGAATACCTGACTTTGGAACCCCAGAACCCACGTAAAGCTGGACACTGTAGAAATAGCATCTACATTCCAGAGTTCCAGAATTCTCAGAATTCCAGAGTTCCTAGCACAGAAAGGGAGGTAGAAACAGGAGCGCCATCTGGAAACTCAGAACCAGCTAGCCTGGCATTTGCTCCAATAAAAAACGAGAGGTCCTGCCTCAATAAGGAAAAAAAAAAAGTGGAAACTAGAAGTCACCCAAAGTTGTCTTCTCACCTTTGCGTGTGCACCATGAGATGTGTGTATCCACTCACATACATGAGCATGCATACATACACACACCTAATACTGCAATCCTGGCAACATGTTGATCTTGAGTTGGTAATATGGAAGCCCAACTTTGTTAATGTGGAAATGAATCATAATATTTCATAATATATAAGCAAAATTTACAGAGCTCAGAAATTAAATTACAATACTAAACATTTAAATAAATGAGAACACATGATCTACCCTCCCTGAAATGGTAGCTGCTTCTCAGAACCCATGGTGAGAGGACTTCTCAAGCCCATCTCCAAGTTCAACAATGAAGAATGTCAATTGATTATTATTTTCTGCCAGGACCATTACATAAATAAATGTGCCAGTTGCTTTTCCTTTATGTTGAAATTTTCAGATTCAAATATAAGAAACATGCTGATGAAGAGGCATACACACACACTTTATATAGTATGTGTGCTTCTTGCCATGTGTGTATATTCTCAGAATGTTAGAATAAAATATGTGTTCCTTTTCTGTAATGTGTTGTTCATGTGAGTCAGTCCTGTTCCAGGGTCTCAGTCCTTAATCACCCATATTTAGAGAAAAATTATCAAGTTAAAATTTACACTCCTTCCAATCCTGCTGCTATCTTTCAAGCGAGTCCAAAAGGAAACCTCACCTCTATCTTCCAAGAAAAGAAGGTCATGGGAACGCAGCTGTGGTTAGATCAGTAAGTATTGGGGGGAAAAAAGGTTGGAATGAAATAAAAAGACTCAAAAAATAAGTAATTCAAACAGAATGAAACTGTATTTCCCTCTGATTTAACAGTACGACAGTTGACAGGCAGTCAGGGACAGTTAGGTATACCTTCTCTTACTAGTTCTCTGGGGGCCTAGGTTTTCTCAATGGCTCTGTCACACACTATGCTTGAGTGCAGTGCTCTTGCTTATACACTTGAACTTGGATAACCACCACAGCTTCACATTCGTGACCCTAGGGGGGCAGAAAGGACCTGCATAAGACAAACAGTTTACCTTCATCTACTTGAGCTGAATGGTTTTTGTACAGATCTCTTTCACTTGTATGTCTGTTGTCAATATTTACTAACACAATTCAAAGGAATTCCACTGTGTGGATCTGGCTTTACATGGGTACTGGGGAATCGAACTTGGGTCCTTAGACATTATAGGCAAGTACCTTAACTGCTAAGCCATCTCTCCAGCCCCTTACTAACACAATTCAAAATGTAATTTTTAGCTGAGTGCCCGTGAGCATCACTAGAAATGAGAAAATGAGGCATGATAGCTCATCCCTGTTATCCTAGCAATAGGGACATAGAAGCAGAACAATCAGAAATTCAAGGCCATCCTCAACTAAATAGTTACCTTTGTTCCAGACCATCATGGTCTATGTCAGACCCTATTTCAAAATAAACAAAACAAACAAAACAAAAAGCCCTCAGAGAATTGATATTAACACAAAGAGAAAGAATAAGACTGTAGAAAAAATGAGCATCAGCAAACTAGTTCTCTCAAAACCTCAAGTAACATATTCTTTAATATGTGAAATAATAATCATGTGAAAAAGTAGACATCAAAACCAAAATAATCCAAGAGGACAGTTCAAACAGCCACATAGTTTCACAGAACAACCTCATTGAAGGATTCCATACAGATTTAGTCCATTGAATTAGGTGATGTAGCAGCCATATTCTAATGTTCTTGAATTAAGCACAAAAGTTAACAAGTGAAACATTTTCCTTTGAGGAAGATAGCCACAGATGATTGTGGAATTACACCGCCAGTATTTACAGAATGTTTGCCTTTACAAAAGAGCCGAGGCAGAGTTTGTTCAAATCCAACAATTCTCAAGAGACCTCAGAGGAGGACAAGACTACAATGAACAAAGATGAAAGTTATTCATCAGCAGCCCCGATATGCTCCTGTGTTTCTACCTGCTTTCCATCTCTATCAGTGATAAAGAACATGCATTTAACCTCCAGAGTACCACTTATTAATTTTGCTACATTTGCTTAAAAATCAATAATAGAAGACATCAAGTCACATTCTATTCTTATGGCTTTGAAAAATGCTGAGGAAAAATAGAAAGTTTGCCAAAAAATTAAAAAAAAGCAAGAACTGAATGATTTTACATAAATTAGTGAGAATAAATGCCAAGTATCAACTCTCATTGAATAATTAGAATTCCAATATTTTCGGGAATTATTTTTCTGCAATCATACTATGATAGTGTATGTGAGAAAGAATTCATTAAAACTGACTAGCAAATGCATTTAAATCTTGATTGAATTCCTTAAGATATTCAGAATTTCTTAAGCTATGCTAGCATTTTTGTTATGATTTTTATTTGGAACTATTGGGAATTGGCTTCTCTTATAGTAACCTGAGGAGAACTTCTGCTGAGCACACACAGGCGTTAGCCTTAAGTGAGATTAGGTTCCCCGCAGCAGGAGAGTGGGCAAAGCTATACCGCCTGAACACAGACCAGAAAGGAGTGCAATTTTTCTATGAAAGGCCAGATAATAAATATTTTAAGTTTTGTGGGTGACATATACTTCTTCCTATTCTTTTTATATTTCCATTAAAATGCAGAATCCTTTCCTATCTTTGGCATATAAATAAACCAAGGGGTGTAATGCTTGCTTATTCTTGCTTTAAATAACTAGCCATGCACTCGGGATAGTTCTCTATTTATTCCTCGTCTATTAATATATACTAACCAGCCTCTCTTCATACCCACAGTTATTTATGTACTTTTTCTTGAAACTAACTGTCAAGTCCATTCCTCAGTGCTTCATTATACTTTTGAACAAGACCCTTCTCCCCTCGTTAACTCAATTGATAGGGATTAGTCTGGAACAGCTGTTTTTTTTTATTTTACTATGAGATTTCAGTAATTTATCAAAGATGCCAAAAATTATTCATATTCGGAGTTATATTTGTGTTGAATAAAACATGAATATGATGCTGAGCAATATGTACATTATAGCTGTTTCATAATTTTTGTGCAGTCATGCTGTAAGGTAGTTACTATTGTCCACATAAAACTAGGCCAAAAAAAAAAAAAAACCTCAGTGACTTTTCCAGGGTCGTAGGGTTATTATATAATAAAATCAGAATATCAATTATCCACCTAAATTTAAGACCATTCACCTCTATTTATTCTTTGAAAAACTCCTCTCCACTCACATCCTCGGGAACAGTCGGCCACATCTGGTTCTCACCTGCTTTGTGTGCTCCAGAGCTAGGCATTTTTAAATAATTAGAAAAAATTGAAACAGAATATCATCTCAGGACCTGAAATTTATATACATTTTAGTAGCAGGAAGTGTAGGTCTCTTGGCCAAGAGCAGGAGAATTGCTCACTCATCCATGTGTCCTGTATGCTTCAGTAACAGGGCTGGCTAGTGATGTCAGAGAGTGTGCTGCTCACAAAGCTTAAAACACTATCTGTCTCTAACCACTTAGCAGTCTCTTCATCCCCAAATCCTGTTTGACTCTGAAGGAGTTTGCCCATTCCTGGTGGACAGGGATAAGAGGAGACTCCTCTTTTCACATTCAGGCTAACTTGAGTGGATATCGACTCATTGATCTTAATCATATTCAGGTTGCTTCAATTAAAAATCAAGACAAAAAAAGATGCCCTCTGAATCAGTCTTTGTGCCAAATGGGCCACTCAGGAGGATATCCAGCTGACTGGGCGTGGGGAGGGAGGGCAATAAGGATTTGGGGATAACAACTCATTGTTGGCCCACTAAACAATGTAACTCATTATGGACAATAAAAAAAAAAGATGCCCAAATTTGGTCATTTCTTCCCTTTCATCCTTCTGACTACAACTATCTTGTGAAAACCCAATTTGGCTGAAAAACTTCCAGCCTCCCCTCTGTGCACTTATTTCCCACTCATCCATTTGCCCACACTAATTTAGCTTTGGGCGGTATCACTTTACGAATGGGCTTCTTTTTGGGTCACCAGAGAATATAGGTAGATTTGAGTACGTATCTGTATTATCCGCTCAGAAACATTCTATACTATTATATTTTCTCCCATTCTAAGGAATGTTCTTTACTTTGCGTCTACATGAAAAAGTAATGTTCCTGATTTTCATTCAAATTATATGTTCACTTTTTATCAATTCTCTATTGACCAATCTTATTAGAATTTATGTAGTGAAAATTCCTCAAGCCTCGGATCTCTGTTTTATAGTTTCTATTCCTAATAAAATCAAATAGTACTCAAATTTCTATCTCCAATTCAGACATCATTTTTGCTCCAGCTCCAAAATTAAATTAATATAACCTGTAAGGTGTCTTAATTGATCTTTAACATAGTCACTAACAAATGCCTCTGGAAAGGTTTCTTTTGGCTACTATTATGTTCTTTAATTTCAGACATTGGCACCACCATTCTTCCAAGGATCAAGACAAGAAATATTAGTGTTTGAAATTATTCAGTCCTTTTTTCCAAAAGTCCCATGCCCAGTCATTTAATATTTTAAGTTCTTCTCGAATGTTGGAGCTCCGCAATTCACCTCCTCACTGCTCTCTAGGGCCCTGCTGCTTTGTCCAACCAATTATCTGGAGTCAAAGGAGTGTTTGATTTCATGCCAGGAAAAAGTTTTATAAAGGAAATTTTAAAAACTAAAATATGGGCAAAATAAAAATCAACTTGAGCAATGAGGAAAATGAATTTTCAATCCCAAATGTAATTTAGTGGAATATTATTATAGCTCAACAAGCGGAGTCATTGTTGGATATGAAAAGCTCGTGGTGTTTATTTTCTACATAATCTAGGCAATAATATTCTATGATTATCAAAAAGTTATCCAAGAGAGAAAGGTACATGTAGACCCTCTCATAATCTTATGGATATGAGCACAATTTTATCCAGGTTGTCCAAATTAGAAGAGTTAGAGACCACAGAAAGAACAGCTTCCAAAAAGCAATGAATTTGCTATGATGAATTAAATGATAAAGAAATAAAATGGTACTAGCTATAATGGAAAAGGTTATGATAATTTCACCAAAAAAATTAAAGAAAAGACGTAGTCAAAACCTCCAGGAAAAGCAAAAATAAACCAGCAAAAATTAAAATGTGACACGACTTTCAGCAAACTAGGTAAGTATTTTTAAAAGTGGGGGGAAAAAGAAAAGAAAGGAGTAGAAGGGAGGAAGTGAGAGAGACAAGGAGAATTTAAATGCATTGGGAATATTTGCCATTAAGTGACCCAATTTTTCTTTTCTTCATATATTTATATAATGTAATTGTATAAGCTTACAAAGTTTGGAAATGCACATTATATTTGTTTTCAGTTTTCAAATCATTCTATACCCAAGAAAGGATAATGTAAGAATATTTTAATAAAACTTTACAATTTTAAAATAATGATTGACCAAAGGCAAAATTTCAATGATAGACTATTTTAGAAAAATATCAGGGCATACTAAGTCCTGAAATTCTACAGTGAATTGTAAAGGCATATAATTTAAAGCTGTTCAAAAAATCCACAAAATTTAAACGTGCTTTAATAAAGCATCAAATGGAAAGAACTGAGTACAATTCTATTAAATTTTGGAAGTAAAAAAATGTGAGGATGAGAGTTAAGTTGGGTTTAAGAATGCTAAACTTGCCGTCATTGTAACTAATGAAGGTTGAACTTGATATAACAACAAATCAATTTGGAAATATACCATTTAAGAAATAGATGTGACCACCTGGGAAAATATATAAGTTCCATGGAGTGAAGGAAGGAGGGGGTGAACTCTGCTCTGTGTTTTATAGTCAGCTACTTGAATTCCTTATGAGTGCATCACAGATGATAGAAAAAAGACAAAAATCAAAAAAATATTATAATTCCCTTCAAATATTAAGATTTAGAGGGAGCAAAACTAAAAGTTCTGGGAAGTTAAGGACAAGAACAAGAAGAAAATAGAGAAACTGAAAACAATTTGAGAGAAATTTATATTCTCAGGCATAAGGCATCTTGATCTCACCGGCAAGAGAATATGATCCTTAATATATCTCTCAATAAAAGAAATAATAAGAAAAGGCTATGTATGAACTTCAAAATCCCTCACAAGCATTTATTTCAGTCTGAAATACACAGACACATGACAGAGACGTTTGTTATTTTACATCTAACAACAACAAAAATAACAAAACAGTAAAGCTGTCCTTAGTTTTAGGGGAAATACTTCCAAATGAAGCAATGTGAGATGAGAAATCACAGGTATTATATAGACTCTACTTGCATAAGCCCTTTGTAGTGCATGGAGTTAGACTGGAAATTCCTCCCTCCACTATAAACCTGCTTTGTCAGTAAAACTTAACATGCATCTGTTATATATATATATATATATATATATATATATATATATATATATATATATATATATATATATATATATATATGTTAGTATTGGCGAGGCACTCAGCCAATCCCAGCCCAGATCTCATCCCTTCCACACCTGTTCCTATGTTCAATAATCTATGGTCTTTCTACAGATGAGAGAAGGTAAACGGCTAATCATATTTAATTATTTGAATAGTTTTTGGCTCAAATATCTACCATCAGATTGAAGAACTATTTGGAACCTTCTTCATTTTCTTCTACATTTAGCTTAGGTCCACAGGCCTGGTAATATGAAGTCCATTTTCAGTTTATGTAGAAGCTGAGAATCTAGCATTCCAAAGGCCTTCCAGGGAACAGATATAGAAATTGCTTCTCTCCTACCCCTGAGAGATGGTTGGTCAAGACCTGCTTGCCCACTTCCAGCCCAGTGATGACTTTAACAATAAAAGAGCCCAACTCTCTATGAAGAAACACAGTTACCAGAACATTCTATGTTGAGTTGAAATTAGCTTCCTATTTTATACTTTTGTTCATAGTGACTTCTGACCTTTCAGGAATCATAGAAAGATGCTACTTCGCTAAAATGTGTTAGTTCTAAAGCTTTATGTAATCATAAAGTATGTTCAAATTTTGAAATGCAATAGCCTTTCCCAATTATAATAAGAACTATGCTTATTTTACTCATGAATTAAATATAACAATCCAAGCTACTCAATATGCTACTACTTTTTTTTTTTTTTTTACAAATGGATACTAGTGACTTATAACCAAGCATTACTTGTCAAATACCTTGGAAAGAAATTTTTTCCTTAACATATATAAGTTCTCTATATTAAGTATTTTGAAGCTGAGCTATTCAAAATTGAAAATTAAATATAGTTTCATAGATCTGTGACAGGTTAGGGTGACTGGGTGCGTCCTTGAACTTGTATTTTCAGGCAAGCTCTACTCACCTCATGTCTGAAACCTTCCCCCTTGAGTGAGAGGTGTCTCTAACTAGAGTTCAAACCTTATCCTGAAACTGATTGGTCAAAGAAAGACCAACCAGCTCTCTGGCTTACCTGGCCCTGGGATCTAGGGGGAGGAGGAAGTTCACTCTCTTTTTCCTCATGACTAACCAACAGAGAGAGACATCTGAATCTCCAGGCCTAGGTAAGATGCCCCTCATCACAGCTAGAGCAGGCTGTGGTGAGGGACTCAGGGGTCCTTCCCATGTCAACCATGGTTTCTTCATGATGGGAGCCCTCTCATATCTTCTCTTTCCCTTGCTGGGCTGGGCAGCATAAATTTTATAGATATTTGACTAAAACCTCTCCTCACTAGTGGCTGATCTCTGTAACTTCTCATTTCTTTTTAAATAATGTCTCCCACTATACTTTATCCTCTGCTGGTCTATTTTTTTTAAATTTTATAGCACAAGAATTCAGGTATTTTTAATTTGTAAGATGCATTGGAACCAGCTGGGAACCCCAACTTTCTGGGACCCCAGCTCTTCCATTATTGATCCACATAAAAAATTCTTGAACATTCAATAGTACAGCCATAGCATATAAATAAATGTTACTGAGCATCTACTCAAAAACTCCATGACTTTCAACCGTGCACATGCCATCTTGTGTCTCTTTCCTTGAGATGAAAAGGCTATTCCCAGTCATTGATTTAAAACAATCCATTAAATAATGTCATTATGTAAATTGTGCCTTGCAATAAAGGGTCATCTTAAAGGGAGAAGAGAAAAGTTGAATTTCACACTCTTTTATTAAAATACATTAAGAATCAGTGCTAAGGAGCCAACATAAGAAATGTAGAATCCTGCAGGTCTGCTGGGAAATTGATGTGGAACTGTGAATGGCCATTGTAAAAAAGCAAAAGGAGGAAACAATGAAAGGGAAATACAATGATTTAACTTGAAGTAAATTAAATGCCTTGCATTTGGCAGACATTAAAGTGTATTGTCAAAAAGAATTAGACGTTTGTAGTTTAGAATGGAGTCTGGGACTTTATTGACACACTGGGAAATTTTTCTCTAATCCTCAGCTGTACACTTCTCTCAGGCTTACAAATCCACAATAAATGAAACTAAATAATAAAAGAATCACACAGTGCATGCTGCAATCTGCCCCTTATTTAGGTCATATATGCAAATTTTCTCACAGATCAAAGGACTCAGTAGTCTAGTCTCACCTGAGCATCACTGTGTCCTAACTTGTCAACATCTAGGACCCTGGCAATTATTACATCATGTTGGAATTTTTAGAAACCCAATATGCTGTCTTAGATATATTTGAACACAGCCATAAAGACATTCTAATTTACATTGACTGTATTATAGCCTTTATTCATGTGCTATTTATACATAAGGCTAAAAGTTTTCTCTAATACCCATTCTTAATATACTGGTGGTCCATGTATGTTAAAAAGAATACATTTTTGTTCATGAAACCCTTTCGTTCCCTATATCAGAATGTAGTAACATTTGAAGATATAGAAGAGAAAATGGAACTTCATCCTAAATTATGTGATCATGACTAAATTATGGATGCTGTTATTTATGGAATTGATTCTTGTGGCAAGTCAGAGAAATAGTTGCAAAATGATACTTTAAGATGTTGCCTTTGCAATACTGTCTTCCAGGCCCAAGGTGATGGCGGTGTTCATGGCTTCACAGTGGCTGATGCTACCTACACACACTCTACATTGTAGGAGGGAAAAATGATGACATCAAAATAGAAGAGAGACTAGTTGGAAAGATGAAGGGATTCAGTGGAGGGGTAACAGTGGAGAGGAGCAAAGAGAGGGTGACAAGAGGAGATTAGGATCATTGTATTTTATTTATATCTATACATAATGTCAAAAAAAGTTTTCAAATCTCTTGGAAAACAAAAATAAATGATAAACACAATTATTAATTGATGCTATGGAATGAATTGTTTGAAGATGTTTGGAGATGACACTTGAGGAGGCAACTCAATGAGGTTTGGAAGGCAAGGTCCTCATGTTGAGAATAATGTCACAGATTATTGAAACAGCTTTAGAAAGAAAGGCATCTAGGCATGGAAGACGGCTTAGTGGATAAAGTGCTCCCCCACTCGCCAGTTAAGCCTGAGTACCCATCTGATGTCCAGACCCCAGATAAAAAGCTATAAACCATATCAGGCTTCTTATTCCCAGGACTTGGGTGAGATGGGAGGCCAAGGCAGGAGAATTTCCAGGCAGCTCATGGTGATTGCAGCAAAGAACAGCAGCAGAGCGAGATCCAGAGAGAGAGAGAGAAATATTGATTCAGATGAGACAGAGGCAAAGACCAACCTGAAAGTTGACCTCTGACCTCCACATGTGTACCGTGACATATGTGTACCTACACTTACACATATAAACACAAGCATGTGTACAAGCACGTGCACTCGCACACACACACACACACACACACACACACACACACACACACACACACATTTTTATTTGAAATAAGGAAAGTTGTTCTAGTTTCTTTTGTGATACTAATAACAAAGACTGGGCAAGTTGTGATTACAGAAATATGTTCCTCCTGGTTCTGGCAGCTCAGAATTTGGAGGTGGATGTATAGGTTGAGGCTCAGACTAGAAGAGGGCTCCAGTAGACAGAGGAGGAGTGCTGTGAGCTCACACAGGAGAGGGCTGCAGTGGAGAAGCCTTTCTCTCCAGCCCTTTGCATAATGACATTGATCCATGTATGAGGCATGGCCCTCATGACCCATGTACTTTTCCTGAGGCCTCACCTCCCAATACTGTTCTATTGAAAATTGTTTCAACATGAATTTTTGGGAGATGCATTCACACCATAGCAAAAGGTAAAATAACTTTTCTAAATTCAAATAGCTAGTAAATAACTGACTCTAGATTAAACTCAGACACATCTGAAGCAAAACGCGCACTGACAACAACTATTATGTAAACCAGTGACTTAAATCAAATGTTACAATCAGTTTAAGTAGTAATGACCACCATACATAGAAAATTGCTATGAAGTGTATACTATAAGAAACTATATGAATATATTACAGAATGGCAAATAGCTCTTCAAAAGATTTTTATTTCAGAAGATTTCAGAAGCTGATAGATAAATAATAGATACACACTACACACAGACACACACACGCGCGCGCACACACACAACTGGAGATCACATAAAGGCAAAGGCATTTTCTACAATAGAGATTCTACCTGCTAAAAACTTAGGTATAAAAGAATGAAAGGTAGTAGAATATTACTTAGAGCACTAACATAATTATTCTTGTCAGTAAATCATAACCATTGTTCAGTTCTTCCACCATAGTGGGCACGTACACACACACACACACACACACACACACACACACACACACACACACACACACACACACCTACTGCCAAATAAATAAATAGCAAAGGCTGCTGTACCTCAGAGTTCACTGACCCAAGGAGATTCGGTCTATGTAGTAGTTTAAAGATCCAAATCTACTATGTGAAAGAGCTAGAAGATTACATGAAGTGAAGCAAGGGTCTGGCCTTTGGGCCCACCTTGTCTTTTGTGAGCATTCAGCTGAGAGCTCCAGCTTCTTCAAGTCATTGGAAGAGCTTCCCTGACTACCTACTTCTTAGCCTATTGCTCTACTTACCACACTAGTTATCTCTCTCTCTCTCTCTCTCTCTCTCTCTCTCTCTCTCTCTCTCTCTCTCTCTCTCTCTCTGTATGTATGTAAATATGTGTCACTCTCCCCTCCTCTCTCTTCTCTGTGTGTATATATGTGTCACTGTCTCTCCCCTCCTCTCTCTCTCTTTCTTGCTCTTTTTCCCTCATTCCCAGCCTCTCTCTCCCTCTTCTGCCTCTGCTACCAGGAACAAACATCTAAAAAAGCCAAACTCAATCCCTCTTGTTCAGCTCAGCATGCAGAGCTATGTCTAGGGCAGAACAGGCAACCCACAGATTCTTACCCATCACTTATAGACCAAGTCCAATGGAAGTTGCTCTGTCTCAGCTCATCTTTAAGTTCTCTAGTCTTTGTTTTGGATCACAGAAATTCCCACTACAAGAAAATCAATTTTCTTTTAAGCTGTCTTGTCTTGGGTATGATAGAATTTTAGGAGGAGTTTCCTCTGATTGGTCCAGCGGTCCAGTCAGAATGGCAAATACTAATCAAGTAACGCAGAGCACTAAGTCTGCTGCTTTCCACACTTCTTTCTTAATAGGTTCCCAGCAATGTTCACAGAGGAACTAAAGGAAAAAGTATAAAAGTAAACTTTTGTATTAAATGAAGAAAAATGAAGCATTCATAAAGATTTGTTAATTTGCACAGTAGCTCTCTTAAGTGTGTGGTGCACTGTTTTTTATTTGTGAATGGCATATGCTATCTTAAACAATCTCAATGAAGTTTGAAAAATCCTGTGACCAGTTCCCTGAATTCTCTGGTAAAATATATCTATATCTATATCTATATCATCTATCTAGCTATCTCTATATTTATATATCTATATATTCATGTATCTATATATTTATCTATCTCTATATCTCTATATCTATATCTATATCCATATCTATCTAATCTATATCTATATCTATATATCTAATCTATATCTATATCTATAGATAGACAGATATAGATGATAGATAGATAGATAGATAGATAGATAGATAGATAGATAGATAGATAGATAGATAGATATCATTAGGCTTAAAAAGTACCATTTCACAAATTTTCTGAAGAGGTATTTAGTCCTTTCTTGTTGGAAAGTATATATGTGGAAAAAGGGAATTTTATTCTTGTACTTCTTGGGAAGTTTTTCCCTCTCTTACCCTTATATTCTGGTTTGTAAAAGATGTTCTAACTTGTGAGTGGACTATGCATTTAAATGGCATATGGGAAGCTAAGAAGTGGCAGAATAAAGAGAAAGAAAAAATACTTCAGGAAAGTCATCTTCGCCCTTAGTGGCCTATCCTCAGGTGACACTGGACACCATAGCAAAATAGTTGGGGCTCCTCAGCATAGAGCAATGCCCTGCTCTGAAGGTTAAGTGTCATAAATGTTTGCTACAGACATGCAGAATCTGATATATCCATTCGTTCCCCTCCCCCCTCTCTCTCTTTTCTTAAAACTCATTTCTTCTTCCATATTTCCCTCTTCCTTGGCTCTTTCAAGATGGCTGCAAGCAACAACTTAGCAATGCTTCCTGATTCTTCAAGTTTTCTCAGCATAGCACCCCTGGGGGCTGGCCCTTCCTGAGTCAGCCTCTTGAGACCACCAACCAACCAGGTCTCTCCCTTACACACCTGTATCTGGTGACAGGGCTCATCCTAACTGAATATTTAATCCATACATGAGCTGGCACATTTATGGATTAAATCTTTTTATTCTCCTGCCCTGACTCTACTGATGCTTGCTTTGATAAGCTCCCCTGCTTCCCAAGTTAGGAAGGGAGAGGATTTCTTTCTACCTGCATGCGTTCTTGCTTGCTTTCTACATGTACTTCAAACTTGGATGCTTCCCTGTTTTGCTTCATGAGATCTCATTTTAAACTCTGAGTCATCTACTATGTCTCAATCTTCTCTGACCCCTAAGTAAGAAGATTCTTCTGGCTTGGGCTCTCCTGCTTTGCCTTTCACGTGTGTGAGCCCTTCTCAAGAGCTTCTTCTCTGGACACTTCTCTGTGTGAAGGAGATTTTCTCTGTCTCTGCACCTCCTTCCCAGCCAAACTGGGAAATTAGAGGGGAAGAACTCTGTTTGGCTTGGGCCTTTCTGAGAGCTTTCTTTCCGAATCCTATCCCTGCCTAAAACAAACTTTGTAATTCATAATCTAACCCACTCTGAGGCTACATTTTCAATTCTTTGACAGCTTGGACAAAGGACCCATAAATTGGAGTCCACAGGCATGGAATATCTTGCACCCTTATGAAATTTAATCCCGCCCTGGACCCAAAGTCCTGAATCACCACCATCCAATTTCTACAGATATCTCTAACTCCACTATTGTCACCATAGGAACAATCCTATGGTAAGCAATCGTTCTTCAAAAAGCACATACATACACTTTATCCAGCTAAGGAGCAAAAACTCATCCAGGCAAATGGAATCTCATTAACCAATATAAGGAAAAAAATCAGGCATTTAGCCATCTTAGATGCAAAGTAGCAACTCAGGGTTCCAGAGAAATCTATGACACAGCATATCAGCCTCCATGCCAAAGTAAGCCTATGTACCATGTAAAAAAATTGAGAACATATAGACTACAGCTCTTTAAATGGATGCAGGTAGACATGCCCTAAAATTCAATTCCTCAAATAGTTTTCAAAAGCTGGAATGAATTTCACAGTGATAGTCTGTTTGGCAGGTTTCTGAATCTTCCCTGTTTTTTAACCCCCTCCCTCTAATGTCTACCAGTCAACAGTAGATAATTGAGATATAGTATATTTTAATACTTATTTTTTTTATTTGAGAGTGAGTGAGAGAGAAAGTGGCGGAGGGAGAGAGAGAATGGGTGTGCCAGGGCCTCCAGCTGCTGCAAACTCCAGACACATGTGCTACCTTGTGCATCTGGCTTTACCTAGGTATTGGGGAATCGAACTCAGGTCCTTCAGCTTTGCAAGCAAACACGTTAACCATTAAGCCATCTCTCCAGCCTGAGATATAGTATCTTAAAACAAAGATTAATATTTATGTACAACCAATACTAGAAATGCAAGCATCATTCCCTGCCTCGTAGGATGAATAATGGAAAGGGTTTGGAAGAGAGGCTGGACTACAACCTGTGTTTGGAAAAGGGAAGGAACACCAAGAACACCAAGACATGAATATGTCATCATGTCAACCAAGCTGATAAAGAAAATTGGAGGCCATGGTGATGTGCTTTCTTATAATGCCAGATTTACTATATGCTGTGCAGATTGAAGCCAGTACATCCAGATCGAATGTATAAAGCCATCTGAGCAGGACCTCATCTCAGAGTCATGAAGGCTTAAAAGAGAAGTTAAAATTATGAAGAGACATTTGCACTTGGAACCTCCCAGCAAAGAATAAAGCATGTGCACTTAAAGCAGTGGGTTCTTATCTCTCAAGTTGGTTAAAAATCTGTTGATAACATTTCATTCTCAACAGAGCACAAAGGCTGTTTTCAGAGTCTAGCTCACAAATGTGGAGAAATTGGATTCTTGTGGGTAATGATTCATTTACTTCAGCTCCTCCTTCGCCCTGTTCCATTTGGGGCGATTGATTTCCCTTCCCCATATAATTTCACTTGTCACTATTCATGATTTGAGAATTGACCCTCTCCTCTCGTTGTACTTTCACTCCTGAGCCAACTTCTATTCTTGAAAACAATTGAAATTGCACATTCATGAATAATTATGGAGATGGTGTTTATAAAAATGCTTGCTGTGAATTAGTAATACAAAATTCTGTTCTTCTGGTTTACCTATAAAGAAATACCAAACTGGCACCTGTAGCTAAATAATGGAAGACAATTTCAAGTGCCCAATTCTTTGCCCTTGTCTGGTTCTCCACACACCCCATCAGCAAGCTTAATTTGTAGCTTCCTATTCTTCCAGAGAAAAATAAAATGGAAAATAAAGAGATTTCTCCCTTTCAGCTTCTAAAGCTATAGTCATATGGTAAGAAATAAAGAGAGACAAAAAGAAAGGGAACTAAAAATTTCCATAGAATTTTCAGGAAAAGGGCCTCTAGAAAATTCTTGCAGGCTGGAGGGACTCTTCTCTCTTCTCCTACCTGAGACGATGTCTTCTTAGAATTGGATAAGATAACTACTGGTAGAGCTCAATGTTTATAAATAAAAATAGTTCCTGAAGTATTAGTGAGACCAGAGAACAGAGACCAGAAGCAGAGGAAGAACAAAGCTCTTTGGATCTGGAAAGCCTGTCTGAATGCTGTGCACATGGCATCACTGCACATGTGCACCCTGCCTCTGATATGGGGGTCAAGGGAAGGTGTGGGAGTCACATTTTCGCTTTTTCTCCAAATGAACTTACCTTATCCAATCATATTCAGATGTTATCTTTTTGAATATTTTATTTATTCATTTTCAAGGAGAGAGAGAGAGAGCACCACCTTGTGGGTCTGGCTTATGTGTGGGTATGTGGGTACTGGGGAATTGAACCTAGGGTCTTAGACACTGGAGGCAAGTGTCTGAACCACTGAGCCATCTCTCCAGCCCATCAGATGTTATCTTGAGTACAACTTTCAGTGACTGATATTGACAACCTTAATGCACTAAAGCAGTTGAACCAATTCTGCGCCCTTTTTAGCATGAGCACCAGCCCCCACAGCAGTAGAGAAATCAGGAAAATGATGCAGAGATCTGCATATTTTTGCAAATTGTATCTTGTCAAAAAGTATAATTTTACACTAAGGAAATTGGTTTTCTATCTTCATGGGACAATGAAATATTCTGTAATACATTGGTAGATCACGTTCTGAAATAATCATATGTATTTTCAAAAATGTATGTTCCACACAGTATCACTTTAGGGGTAGTATGTCCTTTGATATCATTTCAGTTATTCAAACTGGAGGATTTTCAGAGGCAGACATTATAGACTAATAAACTCCCCAATACCATTTAAGAATAAAAATGTTTCTTGAATGCTTCTAATTTGCTTTTGATGTTGTCAACTATACTGTATATTAAAATAATTTTATATATTTGTTTCATTTTTCACAAATAAATATTACACAGTTTATTTGTTAAAAAATGTATGTTCCAAATGATAAGTGATATGAAGATAATTGATCTTAAGAAAACTTAGACTATCAGAAAGAGAGGTTGATTGTCCAGAGCTAAGAATAAAACCGAGCACATATGTGCTATGATTTGGGTGTTCTTTAAGCACTGTGACCCTCTGCTTCTAAACTGATGATACATGGGCATGCTCTTACCGTGCAGATTGCCTATGAGAATTACAACCTATTGAATATAATGTCCTGGCAAGATGTCAGCACCAAAGGGAGAATATATTTTTAAAAAAGAAATAATTTTTTAAGAATACATTTGAAAATATTGCAGAGACAGTCAGTTCAGTATTTAGGTTAGAAATGTAGAAGTTAGGTTTGTATATCCTTCTAGAACCTTAATACAAAGGAAGCAGAATAAACATTAATGACATACAGGCAGGTTTAGATATTTAAACATTTAAAAACATCAGAATTAAAAAGTATATTTAAGGGACTAGATCTAGTTGTATTTTTTACATATGTTTATTTAATTTGTCCAGCACCATTTGTTGAAGACGCTGTCTTTCATCCAGTGTATGTTAGTTGCACCTTTGTCAAAGGTCAAGTAGCTAAAGTTATATGAACTGTGAGCTGGGTCTTTGATTTTATTCCATTGGTTTATCTGTCTGTTTTTATGCCAGTACCATGCAGTTTTTGTTACTATGGCTTGGTAGTATAGCTTTAGATCCAGTATGGTGATTTCTCCCTAGGTTTTTTTTCTTTTTCTTTTCTGAGGATATTTTTGGATAAATACATGCAAAAAATGAAACTAGACCCACTCCATGCACAAAAGTCAATTCCAAATGGATCAAAGACCACAATACAAGATAAGAAACCCTTAAAAAACTGGGGAAAAATAGGTGAAAATCTCCATGATATAGGAGTGGGGAAAAGACTTCCTTAACACTACCCCAATAGCCCAGGAAATTCAATAATCACTCAACTAATGGGATCTCATCAAGCTAAAAAGCTTCTGTATAGACAAGCATACCATACACAGAGCCAACAGACTATCAACAGACTGGGAAAAAATCCCCAGCTATACCACGGTCGAGGACTAATATCTAGAAACCTATAAAGAACTCAAAATATTACGTAATAAAAAAATCAAATACCCCACTCAAAATATGGGGCAGTGAACTCAACAAAGAATTCCCAAGGAGGAAGTTCAAATGGCCAATTCCCATTTAAGAAAATGGTCAACATCCTTGATCATCAGGGAGAAGCAAATCAAAACAACAATGAGATTCTCTCTTACTCCAGTTAGAATGGTGATCTTAAAAAAAAAATCTAACAAGCCGGGCGTGGTGGCGCACGCCTTTAATCCCAGCACTCGGGAGGCAGAGTTAGGAGGACCACTGTGAGTTGGAGGCCAGCCTCAGACCACAGAGTGAATTCCAGGTGAGCCTGGGCTAATGAGACCCTATCTTGAAACACCAAAAAAAAAAAATTCTAATAACAATAGATATTGGTGAGGTTGAGGTGTGGGGGGAGAAACCCTCATTCACTGTTGCTGGGATTGCATACTTTAAGAACTACTTTGGAAATCATGTGAAGTTTCCTGATAAAGGTGCAAATAGAGCTACCAATGGACCCAGCTTTCCCTTTGCTGGGCATCTACCCTCAAGGCTCCTCCCATCAACAAAGAGACATCTGCTCATCCATGTTTATAGCTGCTCAATCACTTATCGTTTTTCTTATTAAATGGAATAAAAAATATAATCACTAAAGCCTGGCCCTAGGTTCTAAAAATGCCCTCTGAATGGAACCACGGGGAGTTATTGAATTGAACAAGAAATATAAAAAGGTCAAGTTGGAGACAGTCACATATTTGGCTTTGGATAATCTAAGTTTGTGGGAGTAATGGAATATCAAGGTGCAAGTTTCTGAAGAACTATTTGGAAAACTGGCAAGCAGGAATTCACATGTTAGGAGCAGGAGAGAAGCCAGGAAAAGAGAGATTGCATGTGAATTCCAACTAGTTATTTAGAGGTAATGCTTTGAAATGTAAATGAGCATATTAAGAAAAATATGTAGAAAAGGCAAAAAAGTATATAGAAAGAAACTTAAGGAATATCTATATTTAACAAGTATTGCGACACCAAATCAGAGTTTGAAAATGAGATCATCTGTGTCATTTTGTTGTGGAGGCTGTTGGTATTGGTTATGTCTAGAGCAGTGGTTTGCAAGCTGGTGTTCCCAAGAAAGCTTTTGACAGGGACTAAAGTTACTTCTATTTGTCAGGATTGTGGGTGTGAGAAAGGGGAGGGAAGGCTGTTGGCATCAGGTAGGCAGATGCTAAGTATACTGTCTGTACTGCCTTCCAAAGCTGCTACACCACGGCACCACAGATGGCTAGCATAAAACAGATATGTATTTCCACATAGTTCTAGAAGTTCAGGTGACATTGAAGCTTGGTTTCCCCTGAGGTCTCTCCTTAGTTTACAGATGGCTGCCTTCTATGGGTACTCTCCTATGGCCTTTTCTCTGAGCGTACACACCTCTGTGTACTGGGCTCATCTCATTTTATACACCCATCAGTCAGGTTGGATTAGGGCACACTCTAATGCCTCCTACAAAATTCTTAAAAGTCCCTGTCATTAAGGTCTTGGTTTCCAAATGCTTTATCTGAAGAGTAAGAGTGAGTACTTCAACATATGAGTTCAAAAATGAGCAATTCAGTCCATAAAATTCCATCCTGTAAACCCCCCCCCCATCAGCTCATATCCTTCCTGTATGTAAAATGTACTCATAACCAGCCCAACAGCTTAAGAACCTTAGTCCATTTCAGCATTGGCTCTATGTCACTGTTTTCTATAGCTGTTTCCTCCAAATTGAAACACGTAGTATGCAGGGAGAAGAAAAGCTCGCGACACAAGATTCGGGAAGCTCAGGCAGTTACCAGATGTGCAAAGCCTCTCCCCAGGATTATATAAACAGTACGAATTTCCATGAAGAGAAGCCTCTCCAGCTGGCTGAGCTACTGAGCTATGTGCATGTTGTACAGGGAGCTGCAAGGATGCTGCTTTGTGAATCATTCAGCGCCCACATTGGGGTGAGCTCAGGGCTAATACAGTGCCTCTGAGTTGTCCATTCTCCTGAAAGGAACCCTAATCAACTCATCCGTTCACTTAGGTCATATCATGTTTTTGGTCTGTGGTTGAGGCCCTATCTGGGGTGAAGACTTTTGTTCATATCTCCTCAGGGGGGAAAAAAAAGATCACACAATCTCATTCAAATATTATCTAAATCAAATTTGGTTGATACTTAAAGTATGATTCATCATGTCAAGCTGTGAATCTGTGAAATCAGACAAGTTTAATGCTTCCAAAATATAATAGAGAACCAGGCATAGGGCAGACATTCCTCTTCCTAAAGTGAGAAATTGAAAAGACAAAAGGGATTAGGAATCCTAATCAAATCCAAGTCTGGGAAAATTTCAGTAAATTGAATTACTCAAGTTTGGCTTGATGGTCTGTTATGAGCACATTAGGGCAGCAGCTTTGTTCCCAAGATCCTAAGGGGCAGCATGTCCCTCACCCCCTGGGGCCTTAGCGTTCTACCTGCAGTTCTGGGCCATTGCCTGGACCCTGAGGCTCTGCATATCAGCCTGGTGAGCTGGAACCGAAAAGGAAAGAGCTTCGACTCCCTAAAATATCCTGAATTATTCTTCCCTCTTCTTAAGGGACAACAAATGTTTGCAGCTGGAAAGGTCTATTCTAATTCTCAGCAAGAATTCCAGAAGTATGCCCCCCCTTCCTCACATTTGTTCCTTCTCTGCCCCATGTTTAGTCCAAACTCTCGGTGTTTCTGGTGCCCATGCCCATCCCTGTCTCCTGCTGTCAGGCTGAGTCATACGGATTATACTTGGAAACTCTTCATGGGTGTTTGCCTGGTCAAATCTTTGGCACTCTGTCCAAACATGCAATATGGATGGGCTGAGAAATTTACAGACCTTCAAGTGATGCTTCTTTTAGGCTAACTAATCACTTCAATTTTTCTGTTTCTTCTCATGTTCCATTATAAGCAACAAGGAGAAACGAGTCTGTACTTGGAACACTTTGTGTAAAAATAGTCTTAGGTAAATGTCCAAGTTTATTTCTCACAAATTCAACTTTCCACCAAACAATATTACGTGTCACAGCCAAATGATTTGCAGTTCACAACGAGAACCATCTGACCTATATTGCCTAGTGTTTCTCATTTCTAACTGAGAACCCCACCAGAAACACCTTTGATATTCATATTTCTTCAACTTCTCCAAAGCAACCCACCTTTTCCAACACTTCCAGCCTCCATCATCATGCAATTCCAAGGCCATTTTTATATACTGAGGTAATTGTTAAGACAGAACCCCAATTCTTGATATCAATTCTGCATTTGCCAGATTTTCTAGATAAATAAAATCAAGAAGATGAATGCAGAGCGGATAAATCTGCTTTAAGGAATTGGCTCATGCAGTTTATGAAGTTCGTTTGGCAAGTTCAAGGTACGTCAAGGTATGATCCGTTAACCTGACAGGCTGGAAACTCTGAGAAGGGTAACAGTTCAAGTCCAAGCACAGTCATCTGGAAAAATTGTTTCTCAATTGAGGGAGGTCAGTGTTTATTTGATTTAGGGCTTAAATAATTCCAATGTTGTCTAACCACATTATGAACGACATCCACTGACTCAAAGTCTGCAAATTTAACTGTTAATTTCATTCTTAAAAATTGGCAAAAAAAATATATCCAGGACTAAATATTATTGGACCAAATAGTGCTGAATTGAAAAAAAATAGTCCAAAATGATGAGCGTATCAAAATGAGCCATGTATAAATAATACAGTCTATAGTAGAAAAATTAGAAGTGTGACTCTTTAAAGAGTAGATGATTGGTATTCTTACTTTCAAGATCATTCTCACACAGTTATTCTGGAACACAGGGGACACTTCAAAGATATTCCTGATTGGTAATATCTAAACTCCAAAAGTGGGGCAATGAGAGAATTATTTCATTTAGTTTCATGACATTTCATAGTTTTTCTTGTTTATAAGACAGGCATAAATATTTCAAAGATTGACTCTTCTGATGATAGATATGGGTTATTTTTCCTCAATAAGTGTAAGTTAGGTTATACTTGTGGCGCTGTTATCAATCTGAGAGTCTACTGTCGCCTTAAAGCCATGAAGACCTTTCCTTTTGGAAATGGACACGCTCTGGTCAAGTATACCTTCACACAAATAAAACATTCAGTACATATAAGAATTAGTATTCTTACAAATTATAAATCCAGGGGGCTCATGCTTGAAAGGATACCCTTAGTGTGAGTTTTCTAAAATGAAAAATACTCTTTAAAAATTACTGCCAATGTAAGTCTTACTGTTACTTATTTGCTTTCTCCCACAATGCAATGCTTTATGAATGTTTATATTAAGATATGCATCACAGTGTATCTAATTATTGACAATAAATATAAAAAATAATTTTTAAAAAATAGAAATCAATTATTCTAAATACCCATGTTCATCCTGAATGTTTTAACCTTTCCTATCAAAATTTTAATAGCTTTTTAAAAACTATCTTTAATAGGTACAAATTGATCACATACCAAACATCCTTCCTTTAACAAAGAACATATAATGTAACATTTTCTATGCTGTCCATAATTCATCCTTATCAAAGCAATGAGCTGAGCTGAGGGCAGGAAAAGCCCAGGAGGTTTTCCAAGGTGATCTACAAAGTACTAAAGTATCTCAAAGATACTTTAAAGCAAGGCTGTCTGTGTTGCTTTATTGTTACAAATATGCTGTCAAAAATGAATTTTCAATGTTTTCTGAGTAATAAGCAGTTGTTTCTCTGTATTTAATGGACCTCATTTGTTCTGGAATTCTGTGTCACTTTTTAAAAAATGATCTTCTATTCAGGACTGACTTGGCCATAACTGAATAAATATCATCTCCTTGCCAAGCCTTTTCCTGTTAGGTAATGCCTGTCGTTCTTGGGTTAAGCAGAGCAGTCATACAATCACTATGACTATAGCAGTTACTTTCTTGTTGCTGGCAGAGAGAACCTTACCAAAAGCAGCAGATGGGAGGAAAGGGTTTATTTTGGTTTAGAGACTTGAGGGGAAAATCCATTATGGCTGGGAAAACGATGGCATGAGCAGAGGGTGGACATCGCCTTCTGGCCAACATCAGGTGGACAATAGCAGCAGGGGAGTGTGCCAGACACTGGCAAGGGGAAGCTGGCTAGAACCCCCATAAGCCCGCCCCCAACAATCCACTGCCAGGAAGCTCCAATTCCCAAATTGCTATCATCTGAGGACCAACCATGTGCGAGTGTCGTCCTTGTGATAAACTTTAGAAGAGAGAAGCAAGAAATTAGGCTGAAAGGAAAGTGCTACTTTGTGTGTCATTGATTTTACTGGTTAGTACCACTCATTTTAATGAATTACAAACCAGAAGACAAGGACTCTAGCTTTGAAACACAATGAAATCCAAAACCATAGAGGTTTTGTTTTGTATTGTTTCAAATACAGATTTGCCACACCAGTATTTCCTTAGAAAAGGATCTTTTCTAGAAATCTTTACCTATTTTTCTAAAATATTTAATGGAAGATATATTCTATCCAAAGAAATATTGTCTGACTCATATACTAATGTAGTGGTAAAAATTCATGTTTTCCTTTTAATTGAATTGTGTTTCTATAATAACTCTTTTACCTTGAAATAACAATGGGTTGGAGACAGAGAGAAGGGAAATGGGGGTTCCATCACAAGATTTGCTCATACAATGTACCTAATTATTGACAATAGAGATATAAACAAAGAATAGTTGCAAAAACAGTGCCAAATAGTTTCTGATATTCTTGTGAAAAATAATTTCATGGGAGGCCAATAGATCAGGGTGGTCCTAATGCCCTGGATTCCTGCAGAAACAAGCTAAGCTCAGTCAATCACAGGGAGACAAATGGTCACTGACAAAATTACTCCAATCGAATAATTTGTTTTACATTCACTCTATAACAATGTTTACCTTGCCCACTTTGGAAGATACCTCAAGCATCTTAGATTTGATGGTACATGGTTCAATAATCACTGTTTGTTCAAATAGTCTTTAAAATTTTGATATGCATCAGTCTATCGTGTCATACCCCTTACCTACTTTCCATTATTATCAACACTTTACTTACTAAAGCAAGCATATTTATCAAAATAAGAACTTGCCTTCAGCATCAGTACAACTCTCACAGGACTGTTCCAAGCGACTACCAACTTGTTGTCCCCAGAACATCAGTGAATACATTAATTTTCAAAGGTACTTTTTGTCAAGATTTTTGTCTCAAATTTACCATTTTTAACATTTTGATCTTCTATTATATGGAATCAAACCACTCAATGTGATCTATGGTTGGAGATTAAAGTTAAACTTCAATTTCTGTATAGCAGAAATCTATCCATATGATTTGGAATTCTCTAAGAAAAAAACATTAACACTTCTTCCCATTTATTTTTAGCTTAATCATTTACTTATATCAAAATGTATTTGATTTTAGTTATTTTATTCTTTGGGTAATAATCCAATAGAATGCTGTTGATTTTCTTGCCCCCATTGTTCCAACAGAGGCCATTAAATTCATTTCTGCTGGCTCTCAGGACCTTTTATCATGACCCTAGTCTCTGGGTGTTTGAGCAAATTTTTACTTTAGGCTATCACAAGATCTCCCAGCCTTTTCTTGTATGTGCGGTTTACTTTTAAAACAAAAATAAAATATTAAAAGCTCAAGACATTGGTTCTGTTTGTGTGGAATGAGAACCAGTAATTCCTAATAACTTCTGTGATCTTTAGAAGCAGAAACAGGGCCACGTGAAACCGTGAAATAACGATTAAACAAACAGCAAGGTTAAAGAGTTATGTGAGATAGTTTCGAGCAACTAAAATTTTCATGCCTCAGGCAGGAGCCACGGCAGTAACACTGAATTCTAATAACAGTGTTAAAACCTTTCGCTCCAACACAAGCTCAGCAGAGATGTCAATTCCCCATTGTTAACAAAGCTCCATTGGCTGTAGTCTCACAGGTCTCGTCTCTCTTCATTTTAACCTTTGTAGTGATAGCAAATGTACATTGGTGCTCTCTCATGAAACCACCCATTGAATAATACATCGTTTCCTCATAACTATTTTGGCCCTGGAGACCCTAACCAATTTTACAGTGGAGATGTAGGTCACTCACCCCAGAAACGAACTCAAATAAAGCTGTCTGTGGAACAGCAGCACTGTTGAGGAGTTTAACTTAGGTTTGTATTTTCTTTGACAGACAGAAGGTGGAAGGATGTTTCTACTATTGTGATAAGACTGCCTATCTGCCTCACTGCTTTGGTGAAAAGCAAAGAAAACCAAGTTCAAACTAAAATTTCATAGCAAAAGGATAACTAACACCATTTGACAACTCACTAGTTTCATAATGCATACGGTGACATCAGCAAAATAGGTGTGGTCAGGGAAGTATTCTTTCTCTATTCTATGCTATTATTTCTATTTCTCTATTCTGTACGTAGGTAAGAATGAATGAAAGGACCTAGAGGTGTTTTTGTGTGTGCTGTCACAGTTATTTGCTTACAGAGCACAAAAATTTAGGAAGATTTTGGAATGTCTGGTGAATCCTTTTATATTGACAAGAATATGTCCAGAAAAAGTATATATATATATACATATATATATACACATATATATATGTATATATATATGTATACATATGTGTGTTACTTAAACTGAATGAATATGGGCACACCAGAGCCTCTTGCCCCTGAAAATTCCAGATAAGTGCCGCTATGTGTACAGGGTTTTATGTGGGTACCGAAGTCTCAAACCTGGTCCAGCAAGCTAGGCATTAAGTGCCTTCAGCCACTGAGCCGTCTCCTCAGGACCTAAACTGATATTTGACAATATCAAATATAATAAGACTAATCTTGATGATAAATTTAAAAGGCCTATTATAGAATACCCAACCTTCCTCAGAACTCTAGCTGTATTTATATGGTCCAAAACATTTATTCCCTGATTACATCTTGTGTTTAACTTAGGCAAAAATATTCTATAACCTTAAAATGCAATTTCAAGAAAATTATGTGTATATTAAAGTCAAAATGGAAAAGTATATGCCTTACTTCCTCTAAAGCAGAGTCATTTCTATAAAATAGATTTTAGCACGATGTGCATTGCCAGATTATAAATTAAGAGCTATGACATGATGTGCTCTTTGGTTTTTTGACATGGGAAATTTAAAAAATACTGTATTTTGTCTTGTTATTTCCACAAACGCACTTAGCAACCTTTCATATTTTCAGCATCGCTTTTTGACAAGACAAAGAGAGGAGGTAATGTGGAGGTGGCATTTTGAAATAATAACCAGAGGATTGTCATAAGAAAGAACACCATGTCAGCTGCTAGAATTTTCACTGACTGTGCGGCTCTGAGATGGGATGTATACTTACTTGCCTATGCTTACTTCTGATGCAGAGTGATTTCACTTTTGAAATCCAAATGAAGCCGTTAATTCTACAAACTGGAGCTCCAGGTGTGCCGAAGCCACCTTATTCAAGAATAAAGGAGAGGAAATTAAGCAGCAACTTATTTTAAATCTTTTCTCTGCTTGTCACTTTTATTTTCTTTTATTCTTCTCATTTAACAAAAAAAATGATGTAAAATCTCACTGACTATGAAGGCTGTACAGGATAGAACCTTGTCTGTACCTGCATGCCTCACTTCAAGACAGCTGAGAGACCCATAAATTAGCAGCACACCTTCTAATACCCCAAGGGTCACATAGCAGGATACTGGGTTAAAACACCTAAGGATCTTTATGCAGCGGGAAAAGTGAAGAGGAAATGGAAGAGAATGTGCAATGGTCTAGCCATTCCTTGCTTATATCAGAATACTACATTCCAAGTAGGTTCTCCAACTCTTGCTGAGAGCCTAGTGCACACAGCGGAGTTCAAGGTTGCCTGTTCTATCCCTGGGGACTTGGTGGTCATTTCACTTTCCCTGTTCTATAGTCATGCAAAACATTGTTTCTACTGGTAATTTAAATAGGGGTATCTTTTAAATCAATTATAAAGAAAACAGTTGAAAAAAACAAACTCTTTTTTTTCATTTACTTCTTTTTCAATACGGTTTACAATTTTTATTTATTTATTTGCAAGCAGAAAGAGATAGAAGAGGGGCAGACAGAGAGAGGCAGTAGGCACTGCAAAGAAACTCCAAACATATGTGCCACTTTGTGCATCTGGCTTTATGTGGGTCCTAGGGATTTGAACCTGTGTTGTTAGACTTTGCAAGCAAGCGCCTTAACCACTGAACCATCTCTCCAGTCAACTCGTCCTTTTCTTATATAGAACTGATTCTCCTTCTTAGAGTACTTGAGTTTAGTTTCTGAGCAGATCTTCCAGTTTTGTTTTGCTTTATTTACTTTTTTTGTCTGAAAATGTCATTATTTCTACTTCCCCTTTGAAGGATTATTTCTCTTGATATAGAATTTCAAATTAGTAGGGTGTTTTTTTCTTCTTATTGTAACTCCACTTCACTTTCCTCTTGCTTGCATGTTTTCTGATAAGTGTTTTTTACATCTGATAAGAGGTCTATATTCTTGCCTCTGCATAAAATAACATGACCTTTGCCCCAGGTCCTTTCAAGATTTCTCTTTCAAGATATCACAGTAAAAGGATAAAAATCCCAAGTGTATTTTTGTCATGTGTGTCATTAAGAGTTCTAAGGGCTAACTGTATATGTAAGCCAGTATCTGCCATCATTTTGGAAATACTCAGGCACTATTTTCATCTCCAGTATTTATCTTTCTCCTTCTGATAATGTATTTAGATGCATGTGATACCGATACCTTATTCACTTGTCTCACTGTTGTTGGATATTGTGATTTTTTTCACTACTTCTCAATTTACATTTCAGTTAGGGATTTTAATATAGACATGTATTCAAGGTTACAAATTATACCCAGTGTGATAAAGCTATCAAAGGCATTTTTTCATTTCAGCTTTTCTGTTTCCTTTTACTTCTGGGAATTTCCATTTCTCAGTTACCATTGGTTATGTGTCTTTATGTTGTCTACTATATTGTCAGATCCTCACAAAAGCTTTAAAATATGGACGAGTGTGAATGCGTGTGCTCCAGGTGATGTGCGCCTGTGCGCATGTGAGTGAGGAGGCTGGAGGACAACCTCGTGTTTGTTTCAGAAACCCCATTCATCTCTTTATTTATAAGACAGGGTTTCTCACTGGCTTGTCAAGTCTGTATCAACTCCTCAAGTTACCATCTAAGTGGCCTACAAGTTCATGGCTCCAGTATTTCTGCTCCAGAAACTAATGTGGTCTGGGCATCTCTATCTTCATTTATCTCTTCACATTCCAAATCAATTTTTTTCCTTTGTGAACCTCAATTATCTGATGAGTCTAAGAAAAAGCATTGCTTAAAAAAAAAGAAAAAAAGAAAAAGCATTGCTTTTCAAATTATTCATCCTTTTCTTGATGTATAAAGCAATGACTTTCTATTTACCCAGATATCAGAGGAATATTGGAAAACGATCTCAACAAACAGCACTCACGTATTTTCACTTGATAATTTCCTTATTCTAGACAACTAATAGAATGTACCACTGTTTTAGTCAGAACCAAAAGCCAAAATTATTAGCACTGTATTCAAAGAGCCAAGTGTAATGCCTTCAGGCAGCCCTACCTAGCCTTATATTTTAAAGTCAGATGTTTAGCCATTCTATTAAATCTAATGAAAAGTAGATTAATTTGTCTTAATAACTGACTTCACCTATTAGTAATGGCTAAGAATAGAAGCCTCAGCTTCTGTTCTTTCATATATTACATTTTAAGCTGAACTATACAGAACATGATAAAGTAAAATATATTGTAAGAAATTCAACAGCAAAGATGTGACTTATAATACATATATTGGATGAATTATGTTGTGGTGCTTATATAGTACATAACTATGCCTTCTCATGTAGTAACTTTATCTCTCGTCTTCCCCCTTATCTACCTTTCTCTATGCCCGGAGATACCAATAAAAATTAATAGAATTTTTTATTGGTTTCTGGCTTATGGTTGGATTAATCACAGATCAAAAATGCAAATGGAGGGCTGGCAAGATGGCTCAGCAGTTAAGATGCTTGCCTCCAGAGCCTAAGGACCTGGGTTCAATTCTCCAGTACCCACCAGATGCACAAAGTGGCACATACATCTGGAGGTCCTTTGCAGTGGCTAGAGACCCTGTTGCACCCATTCTCTCTGTCTATCTCTGTCTATATCTCTCTGATTGCAAATAAATAAATAAAATATTTTTTCAAAAAAATGCAAATGGAATAGAATGAAGTTAAGGGTCCCTTAGTTTTTTTTCCTTTTTTTATTTAATATTTATTGTCCATAATGAGTTACATTATTTAGTGGGCAAACCATGCGTTGTTATCCCGAATTCCCCAATTCCCCCTCTCTATTGTTTTATTGTATTTTTTTAAGATTGGGTTGGTTTTTCAAGGTCCATTATTGTCCTGTCTATATAAATTACCTTTAAGGGATTTTGACTGTCCTTGCCTATTATCCATTCATGTCTGGATCACAAAAGCCCAACTGTTTATAGACTTAGCCTCTAAACCAATTTATAGACTCTAAAGCAGAAAATACAAGGCTAGGATATATCGTGAGCATGTTATCCTCAAAGCATCTTCCTCCTCCTATTTGTTTTCTGGGACCATATAAGTGTATCTGTAGGAAGAAGGAAGAATGCAAGTGTTCTGACTATTCCTCAGGTAACTTCTACACAGCAGAGGAAATTGCCTGGTGTTCAGAGCCAGGATCAGCATCTCTTGTTTTCTTTGTTCAGTATCGTATCTATCACCTCTCCTGAAAATAACCACTGGAACAAAGTGAACACATGGTGCTTTTATTAAGTTAATAGACAAATGGTTAGATGAATATGGAGTTATCAAGAGTTATGGCCTTATCTACACTTTAAGCCTACAAATTTATAAGGCAATTTGTTTTTTTTTTTTAATTTGAGGGGAAAAACAAAAGTTTCTATAACAATTCTCCAAACATGGAGATTATGTATAAGAGGTAATTCTAAACTTTTTTGTAAATATACATCTGAAAAAAAATGAGGAGGAGCTTTCACATATCAAGGTATCATCATAACAAGGATCTTTCTGACAAGCTCAGATGAAAAGCTTATGAAGAAATGAAAGACTTGCAAAATAACAAGAATATATCAGGAAGAAAATTATGACTGTGATTTTAAAATGCTGAAGCTGGAAACAAAAAGAAAAGGAGGGAGTAAGAATAATTTTAGGTTATATGAACAGAACTTAATACCACCAATATTGTTAGCTATTGAGAAATTGCAAAGTCAAAGAATATGATATTACTACATGCCCACGAAAGGAGCTTATTTTATTTGTATTGCTGAAAATTGAACCCAAAGCTTTTGGCATACAAGGTAAGCACACCACCACAGCACAACATTCCCTGCCCATTATACGTCCTCTAGAAGAGCTTTGTTTAAAAGCTGACAACAGTAAGCTCTGAGAAAGACATGGGGAAACTATCCCTCTTACCATCTATTGCTGTAAATGTAAAACTCATAGACTACTGCAGAAAATGTTGACATTTTTATGATGTGAAATGATGTCCCAAATGCATTATATATGCATCCTGTAATGACATTGAGCCTCAAAACTTCTAAACGAAAAAAGCTAGACTGAATACTATATTATTTTGCTAATGTGAAATTCTGGAATAGGTAAACCTAATCTATAGTAATTAAAATTAGATCAGGAAAGGTCTGGTTGAGTAATGGGGAAAATGTCACAAGAAACACTAAGGAATGTCTTAAGCTATGAGAATATTCTATCTCTAAACTATGGCAGTGGTGTTATGGATAATAAATACATTGGTCAAACATATTACATATTGAAAATAGGTATGTGAGTTTTATTATATACAAGTTGTGTCCAATCATTGTAAAAAATTCCATCATATTCTAACTATAAAAAAGAGAAAGAATAGGAATATCTAAATTCTCCTTTGTTCCAACTCCACTGCAAAGGGAAATCTAATAGAATTGACACTGATAAAAACAAACCAAGATCAAATTTAGGCCAAAGTTTGCACGGTAACATCTAAATCATTTATGTTAATCCAAGTTTCAAAACACAGACTTACATATAGCAGGTTTTGTTGGCAAGGATTCTGCTCTCTAGACAGAACTGAAAATTCATATGTTGAAATTCTAACCAATAAGATGACTGTGTATGAAACTATGAACCTTTATGGAAATAATAAAGCATACATGAAATGTTAAAATGGGATCTTGATTCAATGAAATTAGTGTCTTATAAGAAGAAAGCTCACTCTCCTTGTGAGGACAGAGAGAAGGCAGCATTGCTAAGACAGGAAGAGATTTTGCTAGAAGCAAATCTTGCCAGACTTTGCTTTAGAACATCTAGCTTCCAGGACCATGAGGAAAGAAATCTCTGTTATTTAAGCTATTTGATCTCTAGTATTTTTATGATAATATTGGAAAATTAATACAAACTAAAATTTCTTCACTATGCAGTAATAAATTACCTGCAAATTTTCTGGTAAAACAAGAACAATTTTGGTTATCACACAGGTTTGGCATGTAAAGAGCTGCCGCAGTATCCCCAGCGAACTAACGCAGCTAAGCACATGTTCACAGGAGCCAACACTTTCCAGTATGATCCATGTTCTTCTCCCCACCTTCATTCTTCTGTGTCTCCTGGTGGTGGGAGGGGAGCCTGGCAATGGCCAAGTGAGCTAGACACTGGCATGTTTAGGTTCTAGTTAGTAAGAACACTGAGCCACCAGAAACTCCAAGGGTTTCTTCAAGGAGACAAAGAAAGTCAGAAAATATTCTTTGGACCAAAAGAGGATAAAGAATCACAGACCAGTCTATGATCCTGTGCCCAACTTCAAAACTTTATAATAAATTATAATTTTTCAGCTTCTAATAAGTAAGCTGCTTCATTTTATTATGAACTCAGTTTCTCAAATTGATGAATGAATGAGCTCAGATAGACACTGGAGAATCTTCCAGAGTATAATATGCATAGGATTGAAAAAATGTGAGAAAACAATTTTAAAGGAACGTAATTAGCTGACTGATATCATCCTAAAAGAAAATTTCTAAGGACCTGAAATAAGAAACATTTTTAATGTCACACACACACACACACACACACACACACACACACACACACAGTAGCTTAACAAAATGCAGATGACAGATCCTTAGAGCAGGATAAAAGGAGGCTGCCATGTATAAATATGTCCTTCACTTCTCTTTGACCTACAACCTCATACAATCCACCTTAAACTCTTGTTAAGTACACTAGGCTGAGAGGGAAACTGGAATTCCATAATTTATCTTTTTTGACTTTATTCAACTCGTGCTAACTCCCTAGGCTTCCGGTTTATCATTTGAACACAAAGATCATTTCTAAGATCCATTGTAGCTGTTAATCCTCGGAAAGCTTATATAGTCTCTTGGGTTTGACAGCACATTGGGGTTTTCTCAAAAAAGTAGTTTTTAATCTTCTCCATGTCTTTTTAGAAGTTAACCAAGGGAGATGTTAGTAAGCACTTGGAAATTGTTAGTTACAAAGAATTAAATGACATTCTCTGAGAAATCCTTCTTCAAGATCATAGTTGGCAATGTGCCTCTTCGTATACTCGGGGAGTTTTATGTTTGCTTTGGGTGAGTGTACATGTTTGTCATGTGCACGTATATATATGCACATTTCGTGTGTGTGTGTGTGTGTGTGTGTGTGTGTGCATAGGATGACCAAAGGTCAATGCTGGGTCCTCTTCAGTTGTTCTGCACACTATCTTTGAGACAGGGTCTCTTACTGAACCTAATGGTTAGCCCATAAGCCCTGTGGATCCTCCTTTCTCGGACTCCACATCATTCGGATTACAAGCTCACAACATCTTGTCCAGCATCCATATTCGGGTCCTCACCATGTGGGCAACACTTTACCCACTGATCTCTGATGGCAGTTATTTAAAAACAAAGGATAAAGAATGATGAAGATTAAAAATTGTATTTAAAAATCATCTAGCAATTAGCCTATTCCCCTAACTTTTTAACAAGAATGAACTTTAAATTAGGCAGAGCATTCAATTCTTTCTTATTGAAAACTAAGAAAACATAAGACAAAATGAGCAATTCTACAAAACTCTCAGTTTGCATCCATAAATAAATAAATAAAAAGTAGCTCTTTCAATTAGCCATTCCTGGTCACTACAGCCCTCATCACTAGGAGAGCTCTAATATTTAACTAAAGTTGCAAGTGCCTCTGAACTTCTGGCCTTCTGCAATTACATCAGCAGGCTATTTTTATGACTTCATTTTATAGCTTTCAGAAAGACCAACTCACCTGTGAAATGTGGAACTTTGAAAGACTCAGAGCAGTATATCATATGGAGTGGGACATTAACATATGTATAATTTACATCTTAATTTTATGTACACAAAAATAATCAGAAACTTTTATTAGGGTGCTAGGTAGTGAGAACACTTTTAATTTGGTGTGAGTTCTACCTTAGCTTCTTCCACAGATTCTAAAATTTAGGGTGTTCCTAAACACTATCCCTTTGATCATCCCGGCATGAGCTGTCATGCTGGCTGAGAGTTAATAAACACCTAGGGTCCTGCCTGCATCGCTTGTTCAAATAATGCATTATTTCTTGAATTCATTATGGGAATGTTGACAAGCCCCATTGAATAACCCAGCAGAGTCTAGCCATTTAGAGAAAATACATCAGAACAAATAGAAATCCTCAATTCTCAAATTTATCTTCAAGCTTAAACATTCCCAATTTATTTTATATGGTTTATGGTAAAACACTTCATGAAGTGAGTTCATCTGTAACAATCCCTTGAATCCTTGAAATCAGGGACTCTCGGATTGGCAAAGGGAAGTAATTATGAATACTCAAGGGAAGTTAGTGACTTTGGACAGTTTCTAAGAAGAACCTTGAATTCATTTTTCCACTTTCTCAATAGGATCTTTTCCCACACATATGATTCCGTAGGAGCTGAGAGCACAGCTTGAACACCAAGTCCTGGGGTCAAGCATTAAAATCAAACCCTTTCCACCACAAGGCTTGTTTTCATGTCAACTCTGTTCTCACTGAGGCAGGGTACACCTGACACTTCCTTTGCTCTATTACCTACCTTTCATATTGTGCTGAGGCCAACATGTGTCAAATGGACAGAGTGTGCTGCCAGAGGCAGCCAGATTTTGTCAAACTAGGAAAATTAAACGCAGACTCTGTCATAAAGATGCAGCTTTTGTCTGCTGGATGCACAAGCAAAGCTGGCCATGCTCACAGCTGGACTGCCTCCTGGCATTTCCACATGGGCCAAGTGTGGATTCAAAGCCCAGCCCACCAGAAACCTCTCCAGCAACCCCTTGAGCTTTGACAGCCGCTGGCTCGGATATGTGGTGCTTGTCAACCTCCAATCTGGGTTGCTGACCATAAAACAAGAGAGATAATGAACAAAAATTAGCTCCAGTTGTCTGAACTGATTTTTTTTCCAAGATTTTTTTAATTCTTGGGAAAATCAGGATTTTTTTTTTACTTCGACCTTCATTCCTTGATTATGTTTTTAGTATTTCAAGAAAGTTTGTAATATTGTCTAAATTAGTTTGGTTTTCAGTTTTGATGAGAATTTTAGTTGTATTAGTAGTAATAGTATTATTAATAGTATGATTCTGCCAATTAATTTATGTTGATTAATAATTACTTGAGGAAGAAGGTAGAGAGTTGTTCCTGAATAAATACTAGAGGTTTCCCTCTTGTTTCTCCTATTAAGTTCCCTACTATCTGATGTCTGTCTCATGTGATTGAGGAGTTTATGGGTGAACCCTAAGCTTTGTGCAAGAATCTGAGAGTTCTTTCTTACCTCAACATAAATATTCCAAAGAACAGATGGCTGGGAAATTATCACATCACAAAGGAAGATAGAAACAGAAATGACCTTTCTGGCTCAATTATTAATCATCATTTAATGGCACCTAATTTGAAGTTGCAAAATGGTTTTCTTTTAGTCATAATTCAACTCCAGACAAATTATACACTGCCACAAAGGCAAAACCTACACTGATACTATTATATAATAGATAATGACATTAAAAGATGAAGAAACAATATATTTTTAAATAGCATCTTAACGATTCTATGTGATTACCTTTTGCATCTAACTAAAGGATTATTTGGATTCAATCATTCAGAGCATTAAAAATTGGGTTCATAATTACTTTTTTTTGTTTTGTCTGCTTTCAATGCATAGTTATTTAGCAATCCAATACAAAGATGGAAGAGAATGGATCCTTTAGCCTAAAGCCACTGTTAGTTGTAATTTGCTAATATTTACTATAAACACATGTGACATATTAAATAGCTATAAAATTATTGTAAAATTGGCATGTGAAATCAAAATATATTTTCTCAAGTATGTCTCAGAGTTCAGTTTTCTAGGAATAATTTTGTATAGTTAATCAGTTAGATATTTAAGCTATTTCTTTAAATTCCAAGGTAGAGGCGATGGTATTGTTTAACTTGTTTTCCAGTCACAAATGGCATGGAACTAGGTGTTGAAACTATTGTAAGATGATTTTCAATTAACATAAATTATATCAGTACCATAGAATTGTTTGGCTCAGCTATTACTTAGTGTATATTCATATACCTTACTACTCTTCAAATCATTTCTAATCTTAAAGTTTATTCTCTGGTCTTAAAAATGTTTCTTCTCAGTTATGGAGTACAAAACAGTCTCTGCCTAAAATGTTTTTTATTCTGAAACTTAATACACCCAACTATTAAAGGTTACTTCTTTTACTTTATATTTTGCCTTATAATTCTCCCTTGGCATCTATGTAATTATTCATTTTCCCTTGAAGTTTTAACCACTTTTATTTGTTATGAGCCTATAAATTCAAAACCTAGAGAGATGCTCATTACCCCCACATTGCATTCCACTGCATTCCAGAACCAGAGTGGTAAATATAATGCAGAGTGCAGGGAAGGACAAGAGCTTTAAAATGGTCGTGGGAGCAAAGAAAATATGTGAATATCAGTTTTGATCTATGGAAGTGAGGGAACTAGCAAGGACATATCCTGATTTTATAGCTTGGGCAGTTAAGGTTCCAAAGATAAAGCAGAAATGTGATTTGTAGACACCACAAAACATACATCCCTTGCTAATACATGGTGTTTTAACCCTTGATGAAAATACATCCTGGGCTTTGAATTTGGATTTTTATGCTATTGACAACTGTGTGGCTTGTTAATTAACCTTGTGGGAAGATGATCCACTTTTTAATCTTTATTTTATTTTAAGAAAGATAGTAGATATAGGAGTAACAGTGCTTTCAGCTCTCAGAATCACTTGACAAGATGAATGATTAACAAATTCATCTTAAGAAATCTATAAACCAATAAAACTTTAATCATTCTAGACAATTTCTAGTTTTTGAGAAATTCTCTAAGAAGCTGAGCCTTTTCTTCACTGATAGCATCTGTAATTTTGGCATGAAGAACTGACTAACATATGGACAAATGTCTGATGCACCACATTCTCCTTCTAAGTCTTGCAATGAGCCACACACACACACACACACACACACACACACACACACACACACACACACCATACACACATACATGTACGCACACAGTAAACCTGGAGGAACTGAGAAGGTAAAATGGACATATTTTGAAAATAACTCTAATAATTAATCGCTCAAGGCCTATTCTTGATAAATAATAAGTATTTTTGTTTGTTTTGTTCATTTTCCAAATAGCATAGAAAAGACTAAATAGAGTGTACTTTTCAAATGTGATTTTATTATCACCAATTTCAATACTTCTTTTCCTAAAGGCACTCCTCATGGTTTATACTCAAGCCAGTCTGCCTGGTTTCAAAGAGTGGCTATGTCACTTATGAACTGGGTGACTTTGAGAAAGCTACTTCACGTCTCTGGTCCTCATCTTTGAAGTGATGTAAGAACTGTAATTACCTCATAGAGTAAATATGTGAATTAAGTGATTTAATCCACGTGGAGCCTTTGTAACAGTGCCAGGCACATGTAAGTACTTATTAAGTTTAAAGTCTTATTACTCAGTTCAATAGACCAAGAATGAATAAGGCAGTAAAAGTTTTAGGGGATAATGAGAGTAGAATATAATATCAGCTCACAAAAAAATTTTAACATCCTTAGATAAGAATCTACATAAAGCTTAAGAAGCTTCTAAGCTTTATCAAGCTCCAGATACCTCAAACCTCCTCCAATCAACTTTGACTTGACTAAGAGAACAGATGCAAACGACTAAAATGGAATTTCAAGTCCCATCTTGTTAATAATGGAGGTGAACATCCACCTGCTCCAGGTAGCAGACTCTGATTCAATGGACTACGGAATGGAGATGTCCACACTCCCTCTGTCAGCACAGCAACAAGGGTCTGCATGAACCCTGGCATACAACCTCCCCAGACTGCTGCCTGAGCTTAACCCAGCCTAATATCTGTAGGTCCTGGTGAGGTTCCAAGTACACAATGCAAGAGAAAGGATAGCATCAATGGGACCTTCCTGAAAAGCGGGTTTTGGCTCTATCAGCTCTGCTTTCCAGAGAACCATGGCCAGAGAATGCAGGGCTCTTCACCTCCCAGACTAACCAGTCCATCTCTCAAGAAGGGGATCAAGAAATGGGACTCAGTGGTACTCAGAAAAGTACAGATGATATGTCTATGTGGGAAGAAAGATTATAAATGAAGCAGTTGGGGCTCACAATAATAATAGCATGTTAGACAGACACAACCCGTTTTTAATAAAGAATTTGCCATATCCAATAAGCTAACAAATCTTGCCAATGGATTTATGACATTAAAATGATATTTTCCTTAAGTATGAAAATAGTTGAACAGAAAAATAAAGCCACAAACATCAGTCATTGAAATACGTCTTACAAATGTCAGTTGTATTTGTGACATTGTGGTCTCAGGAAAAACTTTTCCTGGGGTAATGCAAACACATGTCTTCTCCCAAGATAGGACACAAACAGACCAAAGGACAGATTACATCAAAACCAGTTTGGTGAATGTCATGATTTGATCCAGGTGTCCCCCACAAACAAATGAATGTGTTCTGATAGATTGATTCTCAGGTGATGGCAGTTTGGGTTTACAACCTCGATGAAGCTGTGTTGTTGGGGTGGGGCTTATGGGGGTTATAAGCCAGCTTCCCCTTGCCAGTATTTGGCACACCTTTCTGCTGCTATTTACAGTGCTGTGGTAAAGGTGATGTCCACCCCTCTGCCCGTGTCATCGTTTTCCCTGCCAAGATGGAGTCTCCCCTCGAGTCCGTAAGCCAAATAAACCCATTCCTCCACAAGCCACTTTTGCTCGGGTTATTTCTGCACAGCAACTAGAAAGGTGACTACAACAGTTATGGTACCAGGAGTGGGGTCATCTGTTGCTGCTAGAACCCTCATCTTGTGGCTTTGGTCTTCTGGAAGTGATCTATAGGAAGAAGGTGGAAGGATTTGAAATCTCAGCCTGAGAGATGCTTCGCAGTGCTGTGAGTACAGCTTGATGAACCATTCTGATCAGAGTTGAAAGACCTGAATGTAATGAGAACTATGGACTGTGAGGTTTGGCTTATGAGGGTGAGAAATAACTTTGTCAGAACTGTGCCAGAAGCAGTTTGTGTGAGAGGCTTACTGTGTTCTGCCTGCCTGTGTCCTGGAAACCTGTGCAGGGCTGCTTGACATAAAGATGGACTGGTGTGAGCAGATGGCGATGGCACAGAAAGAAAGATCTTTGGGTCGAAACTGCTGCCCGTTCACCTGCAATTGTTTGAGAGATGACAACCACTGAGATTCAGCCAGCTGGTCTGCATTGGAACATCAGGAAGATTGCGGACTCTTTGAAGTAAGGGGCCTGAATGCTTTGATCCCCCATGGATTAACAAGTTGGTAGCCCACCTGGTTCTGTAGAATGGAGATTGGTTAGAAAGAGAGGGTCATTGGGTTTGCAACAGTTTTGTTTTTGAAAAATGGCCATCTGCATGTGAAGCATTTGTGCAAGGTTGCCTGCATGGAGCCCAATGGAGTCATGAGGGTGAACTGTAGGTTGCAATGGAGACCCAAAGAATTCCAGGACTATGGATGGGTGCCAAGGTGAGCTGCCAGCACCTGATGAAGCTTCCCGGACTGTGAGTAGCCGAGATGGAAGGGTGGAATTGAATCTCCAAGAGACTTGTGTTATTGGATAGAATCATTGAACTTGGAGTTAGAGATTGATAGTGCCCTGTTTGTTTTAAATTGGTCAATCTGTTTTTGCTGTGCCTCATGTTTTGCATTGTGAATGTTCTGTGCCATTAAGGGTTTATTTTTGGTATTATGGCTCAATTGAAAGCTGTGGGGACTTAAGAGTTGAGCTGAAAACATTGTATTTGCATCATGTATGATTATTCCTTTGTGGGGGCCAGGGACAGACTATCATGGTTTGATCCAGGTATCCCCCACAAACAAATGAATGTGTTATGATAGATTGATCCTCAGCTGATGGCAGTTTGGGTTTACAACCTCGCTGAAGCTGTGTTGTTGGGGTCGAGCTTATGGGAGTTATAAGCCAGCTTCCCCTTGCCAGTGTTTGGCCCACCTTCCTGCCACTGTTTGCAGTGCTGTGACGGAGGTGATGTCCACCCCTCTGCTCATGCCATCGTTTTCCTTGCCAGGATGGAGTCTCCCCTTGAGTCCGTAAGCCAAATAACCCATTCCTCCACAAGCTGCTTTTGCTCGGGTTCTTTCTGCACAGCAACTAGAAAGGTGACTACAACAGTGAACCAATGAGTTTATTGGGGTTACTTACAAAGCAGGGTGAGGGATTGCTTAAAGGAGCAATAGATGATTCAAACTCAAATGCAGCCACAACATGAGAGGACTCATCAAAACCCGGATGATGACCTCCTCATAGCTGCTTCAACTCAAAGGCAGCTGAATCAACAGAAAGCCCACCTCAGCCTAGGGGACCACTCAGGGAAGCTGCATCTCTCCAGCATACTTCAGTCAGAGTCTGGAGCATACTCAGCACTTGCAGACAGCTCCATCAGATAGTCTGAGTCCCAAGCAGTTGCTTTTCCCTTATATAGCTTGAAGGCATGGTCTTCTAACCCTTTCCCAGACTTGTTGACTTCCTGAGTCTCTAGAATTTCCTTCCTCCACCACCTGATGCCCAGGAAGGGATGTTTATTTCTAGCTAACATGATGTCTGGAATCCCTTGAGTTTCCTGTCTTTCTTTCTTTCTCTCTTCAATTCTGAGGAAATCTGCTATACTATCATTGTCATTATCTGGAACTACCACTTCTATACTTTCAGGAAGAACTCAGCTTCTTTTTTTTTATTTTTTTTTAAGAACTCAGCTTTTTTTCTTTGAATTCCAGTTCAGTGGCATGTAATTTTAAGAGTCTAATTATTAGAATAAAAACAGAACTGAAGCATGGATTTAACTTCTCAGAAGCTTGGGGACTATCACACAGCTTAACAATAGCCAAGACTGCAGTCCTTTTGAGTGACTGAACAGCACCTTACACTACCTGATCATACCTCCTTTCCACTGTTTGAGCACAGCTCCTCTTCCACTGACTGATCACACCTCCTCTTCCACTGACTGACCACACCTCCTCTTCCACTGACTGACCACACCTCCTCTTCCACTGACTGATCACACCTACTCTTCCACTGACTGATCACACCTCCTCTTCCACTGACTCATCACACCTCCTCTTTCACTAACTGACCACCCTCCTCTTCCACTGACAGACCACACCTCCTCTTCCACTGACTGATCACACCTCCTCTTCAACAAGAGTCCCTGGGAACTGTGTAATACAGCCTGAATGTTGACTTTCCACAAAGTTTAAACATAAAATGTTCATTAATTAAGTATATAGGAAGTTTTAAATATACACCTCAGTCTTTTTCCATCTAAAAAGTAATCTCTAAGCAGGTTTAAGTTAATGCCTTTAGGAGCTGGACACTTGTTTGCAAAGGATCCCCTCTGGGGTTTGATTCCCAAGTACTCACAAAAAGCCAGACACACAAAATCAAGCATCCAGAGTTCATTTGCACCAGCCAGAGGCCCTGGCACCACCATACTTACTCACTTTCTCTCCATCCCTTTCTTTAAATAAATATTTTAAATTTCTCTAAAAATGTTAATGCCAATGAAAATCCTAATTATTTAAAACTTGAATGCTTTTAAATTTCCACCAACATGATTTGGTAAAGGTAGAGTTTTTGTTTCTTTACAGCAAACAGTCTTCTTTCTCTAATTTACAGAGTAGAAAACCTTTGATTCCTTCAAAGCCTTTATTTCTACATTTAGATTTGAAAACATTTTAAAAATAACTATGTCAAAATGTCATAATTTTTCTTTGAGTTCATACAACTTTAACTTATTCACAAACAATATTGTGCATAATCTATCATTTTTTTGCTCAATACCAGTAATAGAATATGGCAATGATTCCTCATCCTTTGAAATCACCAAAGATAGGTGAAGGCTTATAACCCAATTCCAGCTGGGGAAAGTGTGAAAACAATACTTCTTGTGTCTCTCCAGAGCCTAAAGCGGAATGACTATTTATTAAGGGCACAGCAACTAAACACTCTTAAGTTTTTGTTTTTAAGATCATGTGATTCAAAAGAGAGGAGACACTTCCATGTCTGTGCTGATTTATCAATATACATATGTTTTTATCACTATCTGTATGATTTCCACACACACATATAATCTTCTCATTTTCAAATTTCAAAAAATCATTCAGATTTTGAAGATACATGAATTAGAACACCATGAATTCAAGAACTTTACACACGAAAAAATAGTAACACTTTAAGATCCACATTAAGGATGTATTCAAACATGAAAATTCCCTAATATGAAAGCTGGAGAAAGGGCTCATCAATTGAAGGTGCTTGCAAAGCCTAACGAACCGGATTCAATTCCCCAATACCCACATAAAGCCAGATGCACAAAGTAGTACGTGTGTCTGAAGTTTGCTTGCAATGTCTGGAGGTCCTGGTGTACCCATTCTCTCTGTGTGTCTGTCTATCTTTGTGTTTGCAAATAAATAAATAAATAAACAAAATTATTATTTTAAAAATTTCTTAATATGTAGTTTGGAGAATTTAGTTTGGAGAATATTTACCAGCATTATTATGTTTATTTCTGTCATTGAAACCAAGATTGTAACTATCAATGAGCACATATATGAAGGAAGAGTATAGTTGTTTTTAGTGCAATGTGCATTGTATTAGCTCGTCTCTACTAAGGGCAGATGGAATGTTGTCATGGTCACAACTCTGGACTTTTTGCTGGTTATAATCTGCACTGTGCTTCCCTTGCCATGGTACTGTGCATTTTCAGTGTTGTATACAGCAACTTCCTCCAAATTGAAGCATTCTCTCCTATGGGGGAGGAAGGAAGCAAAGGAGACTCAAAAATTCAACAAGTCTCGAAAAAGGCTTCAAGACTTCACGCTAAAGATATATAAAGGGAAAACCACTGCTTGGGAAGAGGTTCTCCAAGCAGCTGAGTTGTCTGTGGGTTGTGCATTCAGCTCCAGAGATGCAGCTCTGTGAGTCATCACCTGTGTTTAGGTGGGCTTTCCAGTGATGTAGCTCCTTTTGAATCACCCATTGCCTCTAGATAACCCCTCACTCTGCTCTGTAAGTAACCTCAATAAACTTATTGGTTCACCAACACTGATTTCAGTGCAATCATATTTTGGTCTGTAGTCTGTGCCCTATTTGGGGTGAATAGATGTATATTTTTGTCTCCCCAGTGAAAACAATTCCCATGATATTTATCCAACACAATGTGGAATAACATAAAAATTCCCATTTTTGACATAGTCTTCATTGATATCACCGCAGCCTAGTAACCCAATCATGGCTTATCACTCATAGTCAAAGTATCTGACTGCAGAGCTGAAATTGGCATGAATAATAAGAGGCATGAGTATACCCATGGGCATTAGACTATAGAAAAGGTAGACTTAGAAGAATGCTAAAGTAAAATAATAATAATAATCAGGAAATGTCATCATGGGGAATAGAAAGCATTCCTTGGCCAGAAATTTCCAAGTTTGAATACCACATAAAGGTACCTGTGAAGTTTTCATATGCTTACCACATGGGAAGAGGCTCTACAGAAGGTAAGCGTATAGATTCACCTTGTAAAAGAGCTATTAACATCTAGGAGGTCTCAGCTTTGACACAGGGATATATACATATATAGAAAGATATTTATTTTAAACCTCAATTCTATCCTTCAGAAAAGCAATTAAAACATCTCTTGTTTAGAATACATTTCTTGGGAAACAAAAACAAACTGAATAATATATGAATGCTGCCAATTAATGAACACACAATAAATAATCTGCAGCTGAATAAATAATTCTTTAAGCTGAGCCCTGAAGTATCAGCACTGGGGAATTCATGAATCATTTGTAGACCCTTGTTAATAATGGACTTCAGGTCTGACAGATGTATGTTCTAGAAATAAACAGAAACCCGGGGCACATAAGGCTCTCTAGCCTCATTCAGTCATGCCAACTTTGGGACCATTTTTTTCTAACAAATTTAACAGCATTGATTCTGATTAATGACGTGAAGTTTTAAAATTTATTTGTATTTACATGTGACTCAGAACAGTTTTTAAAGGCTGGAAAATAAACCCAAAAAGGTAGTAAGGTAGCTACAGCTATAGAATTTGCTCATATAAAGCTTAGGGCATAAAATCAAATAGAGATTTCAATGCCTATTCTGATAGACAAGTTCTGGCCTTCAGACAAATTGCTTACTCTGTGCTTCAGTTTTCTCATCTTTAAAATGGTAAAGTAATCATTTCTACCTCCTGGGTTTCGGTGAAGAAACAGTTGATCCAATGATTTCAGAATAGTGTCTCTGGTATGTAGCAAGTCCTCACTCAGCAGTATTTATTAGCATCAGATTGAGTAACTCTTGCTGAGCTAGGGAGGCAGGAAAGAAAAAAATAGAGAGTGTTTTCTACAGTCAACTTTACACACAAAAAATAAGGAACAGAAGCCATCATTTGGGTTCATAGGTAGTAGATAATATTAAATGAAACGAATTAACTCTGACTTGCGTAAAACCCTTCAGTCAAACACTTTAGGTAAAATCTTGATAGTATTTAAATAACCAGTTTTCAGCCACCATGTCTTTAAACACTGTAATCAAGGTTTCATTATCTTAATATGATAAAAATCTTAATTCAAAGGCCAGATTTTTCAAACATCATTTGTTCTGGACTCTGAAAAAGCACCTCTGTTCAACATCAGTGTCATTTCTCTTTTGAGCATTTTCATACACACCTTGACTGTGGCCTTCATTCGCTGTCAAGTTTGCAATTGCAACTCCCACTAATCCCTGTGAGCTTGTCCCCTGACAAGGACTAGAGGAGAGGATGCAGGCCATTAACCTAGTCAAGGGCAATAGGGCACAGCTTAGAGATTTTTTTTTTATCAAACACCTTTGATCCCAAGCAATACTTCTCAGCTGACAGTTCACTGAGAATTTAATGCATATTAAATAAAGTAGATGAGAAATGTTCACCTTACTTGCCCCAAAAGAGTTTCTGGTTGATTTCCAGAAAGCCTGTATAAACCACAATAAGACACCAAAACATACATTTCATACTCAAGTATATGTATTTCTTTTAATGAGATTACATATGTACTAAAAATAAACAGAATAACTTTTATATGAAGCTTACCTGTAACCTTGGTTTTCATTCTAGTATCCCTTTAAGTTTGAAGAAAGACTGCATTTTATGTCTTTATGTAAACATTTTGAAAATGATAGACTAGGCTTCACTGAGGATCCCATCAGTCCAGATGCTTGAAAGTGTAAGTATAACTTGCCCTGTTGCTTAGGAATAGCAAGCTTCCAGAGGCCACAAGATCCATTCATCCATTTATGCATTTAGTATAATAGTAAGGGGTCTCTAGAGGAACAGGAATGATAGAATGAATTGTAGTAAAAAGGGGATTTATTGGATTAGCTCATGGCAGTCCCACAATAGCAGTCTGCAAACTCGAGAGTCAAGGAACCAGTAGCTGTTCAGTCCATATAGTTATACATCCACGGGCAAGTGCACCAGCAGCCAGGAGTGGGGTCTGAGGTGGTGGGTGAGAGATTATGTTCTCCTCAAACTTCTTTACATCCAACACCCTTCCAGGAGGGACCCCACTCTGCTCTGACCTTCAGTTAATCCTTCCTGGAAGCAACCTCAGGTAACACATGCAAGATTACTGTGGATTACTAAACAACTCAAGTTGACAACAAAATTTAACCATCACATTCAGAAAATTGCAGGATTATGTGCTAAGCACTCAAGGAGGGTAGGCTGGATGCATCAGTAAATAAAGAGGAATTCCGATGCTTCAATGAGAGAAAGAAAAAGAGAGAAAGAGAGAGTGAAAAACAACTATGGTTAAGAAAAGATAAAGTGGTTGAACAAAAAAAAATAAAAACAAATTGACTTTTTCTAACAAAAAACACATTCTACATTTTTTTTTGTTTTGTTTTCTACATTTAAAAAAGAATATGCCAGGCATGGTGACTCATGCCTTTAATTCCAGCACTTGGGAGACAGAGGTAAGAGGATCCTCGTGAGTTTGAGGCCATCCTGAGACTACATAGTGAATTCCAGGTCAGCTAGACTAGATTGAGACCCTACCTCGAAAAATCAGAATAAATAAATAATAAATAAGAATACATAGCTTCAGTCAAAGTAAAAGAGTTAGTTGTGGGGTCAAGAAATTTAGTATTTGACAAAAGTTCAGTATTCAGAACAGCAATTTTCATGAGTTGAAAGCTGTTTACTTCAAAGTTTCTAGAACAATAAGCACTAATCAATCAATAAAGATAGCAGATAAGATCAGATGGAAAATTATTTACATATTAAGTATGTTAAGATTATAGAAATCTAGGGAGCCATTTAATGGTGATTCCTGTAGACAGTGTCAAAGAGAAAACCCACAATAATCCATGAGAACCTGAGCCTGTCCTGAAGAGCACCTGTTGTGAGAACCTGAGCCTGTTCTGCAGAGCACCTGGTGTGAGAACCTGAGTCTGTCCTACAGAGCACCTGGTGTG
>PVHP010010209.1:21144-47019 GCA_004024765.1 Zapus hudsonius | reverse complement strand
TGCATCCGGATGAAAGCATGGTAGCTCATGCCTTTGTTCCTAACACACCTGTGCCCCCAGGAGGCAGGGGGGATGGCTGAAGGCCCTAAATTCTGTTTACAAGTGCTAATGGGTTTCGCTCCTGCTGCCTGAGTTTTCGTGGCTGTGTTCCTGTTTGCTGAGCCCCCTTTGTGTAGGAGATAGGGCGGTGCAGCGCATCGCTAGATTGGATATAAGGTTGGATGTGAAAATAAAGTTTTGAGATCTGCCCACTGCCATGTTCTCCCGAGAGTCTCATCTCTCGTTCGGCTCACGGCTATTCCAAGCCGCTGCTCACCCAGCTCCCGTGGGTGAACGGGGAGTTGATGCGCGCTGCAACCCCCTAAGTAACCCACGGACCCAGACATTATTCTATAAGAGATAAGGACATGTTTTGGTGCAATTTCTTACATTAAAAATCTTCCTTGTGGCTGGGAAGATTGCTCAGTGGTTAAAGGTGCTTGCTTGCAAAGCCTGGATGCCTGGGTTCAATTCCCCAGTGCCCATGTAAAGCCAGATGCACAAAGTGCTGAAAATGCTATATGTATCTGAAGTTTGTTTGCAGTGGCAGGATGCCCTGGTGCTTCCATTTATCCATTCTCTCTCTCTTTCTCTTCTCTCTCTCTCTTTCTTTAACTCCCTTAGTTCTTTTTTCATAGGACTCAAATGTTAAAACTTAGATTTTTCCACAGATTTTTATGGTGTGATTCCTCCTACAGATGCCTCATGGTTTCTAGAAAGCAGGGCACCGTGACAGTCACTGAAGAATCAATTTTGGAGGGAAAAGAGTAGAACCCGGAGCTGAGGACATAGCTCAGTCAGTATAGTACCTGTCTTGCAAGTATGAGGACCCGAGTTCAATTCCCAGAATCCACTTTAAAAAACAAAACAGCTGGGCTGGGTGGCACACACTTGTAACCCCAGCACCAGGAAGATGGAGACAGAAGGATCCCTGCCGCTTTCTGGCTAACCAGTCTAGCCTACTTAGAAAGTTCCAGACCAGAAAGAGACTGGTTTTCACAAACGGATGGACACAGTGACTAAGGAATAATGGAGGCTGTCCTCTGACCTCTGCTTGCACAGACATACATGAACATGGACACCTTCCCATGTGTACGTATACACACACACACACACACACACACACACACACACACACACACAGGGTTGGAATAAGCTGCTTTAAAAGCACTACTCCTCACATGGGCCGTGGAGCGACTACAGCAGGGTGAATGAAGCCAGCACCCCTGCCTTTAGTCCATGCCTTTACTTTGGGGTCACCTGCTCACCTCATAACACTGGCGTGTTAACCTCTCTAGGAGAGTCTATCTAATCCATTTCATCCCCTTCAAAGCTGAAGGCACAGAGATAAGACACTGTCCTAAGCCAGCAGCCATCATGGATTCTGACAGCAACAGACCCCTCCCAATGACAGTCATTATCCACAATGGCGAGGCTGCGTCCTAGAGCAGGGGAGTCCATCTCCTAAGATTCAGACTCAGGCCCTCAAGTGATGACAGCCATAAGGACTTCTTCAAACCACTTTGTAGACCAGAGCTAAGATGATGACCAATCAGAACACACCTTGAGCAGGATGCTTATTTAGACGTAGCTCCTCCAGCTGCCCCAATTCTATGTAAACCTAAACCTCATGTCAGCACCCTAAAGATCACTGAGGTCACTGGACTCCTTTCCCGGTGGCTGTCCTCAATGTGGCCACATGGAATAAATGCCCTCTCTCTGCATTGCGTCTTTATTCATCTCTCTCAGTGCATTGAGGATGGGTGGTGGAGCCCAGGCACTAACCTGAAAAACCTCTGGTGGCAAAAGCCGGTATTAGAAAGACCTCTACTTCTTGGTGGCTTCCAGAGTATCAAATCCCTGCAGCTACCATGCCATCAGCCTGAGCAATGGGACCTTTGCTCCTTATATTCCTCATATCACCCTCACATTTATAACAGGGCTCCAGGGTGCAAACTCCAGCATGCCTAACACGTCCCTTACAAAATCACCACCAGTGTTTACCTCTCTGTCCTCAGTGAGCTGAGGCGTCTTTGCAGTTTAAGAGTGAAGGTGCCCCTAGCCCTTCTTCCATGGTATGAGTATCTAGTGTTCTGGCAGAGGGCTGAAATTGAGAGGTGACAGTGGGGTTCTAGCTTCAGGTGCAAAGTTTAAAGGGTACCCCAAAGCTCAGCAGTCAAAATAATAACCATGTAACAAAACGCTTTTAAGAAAAATTAAATGCATCTGGGAGGCAGAGGTAGGAGGATCGCCCTGAGTTTGAGGCCACCCTGAGATGATAATGAATTCCAGGTCAGCCTTGGCTACAGTGAGACCCTACCAAAAAAAATGAGAGAGAGAGAGAGAAAGAGAGAGAGAGAGATAAAGACTGAATGCAAAGCAATCCATGATGAACAAGTGTAAGAATGGTGTTAAGAAAGACGAGTAAACAAATATAAATGGAGACAAGCTGGGTCCCCAGAGGATGGGCTGTCACACCCCAATCCTCAGCCCTCTCTGACCAGAACTCCTGTTAGCAACACCAATCTGAGTCCTGTGAGCCAGTGAAAACCGTGAGAGTGGGCTCCTGGGGCTCTGGTTGGTAGACCACCTTGATCCTAGTCTATTGAAAAGGCTACCATAATCTGGAAACTCAACACTTAAAAGCAAATAAATGAATGGGCCACCCTTCAGTAACTTCCAGAGGTTATTTAAGCTTCCTGTGATGACGACACACTCACTGTTCTGTGTAGACCCCAGCAGGACTCCTATCTGTGTCCTGCATGGGTATTCTGCCTATTTGGATGTCCCCTCATACCCATCTGTCCAGGCCTGGTCTGAAACACCTATGACAATCCTAAACATAGACACCCACCTCCATTCTCATAAACAAAACCATAGTTATCTCCCAACAGGAACACAAGGCACTTGCCAGGGAAGGAGGGATTTCTGGAGACCAGGGATTCATATATGTTTTCAGCATCCTAGCTGCTTCCAGCCACAGTGTGAGTCCACAGTTTCTGGTACTGTCGCTGGTGGCTTGTTTCAATACCTAGTGCTAGGACCCACTTCAACATGCTCATTCCTGGCATAGCCCTCTGGTTCTGATCAGAAATTTTGGCCACCCCCATATGTAGGTGGGAGACTGTGGACATTGTAACAAACATTTCCTGGATAGCCTCAGAGTCCCCCAGCCTGAGTGAAGAGTAATAGATTTTCTAGAACCTGCGCTGGGTCCAGGGCCTCGCCTCCCTCCTTGACCCTTCAGCAACACCAGGGAGACGTGGTGGCCCTAGGCAGGACCCGAGAGGCTGTGACCATGACACCTGCACAGGATCACAGACATGCAGGGTGAGACCATTCCTTAAAACCTGCTCCCCACCAAGCATGCTGAGGACACCAGCCCCAAATGCCTGGCCACAAAGCTGGTGGTCCTGAGACAGTGCTCCTCACTCTCAGCTCTTGTCTGTATGAGTACCAACATGACTCCACACCCACCCCAAACTTGGTTCCCACCAGACCCACGCTTCTCTCCCAAGGAGAGGCTCTATGCCAGAACCAGCCAGAACACCACTATTGTGGCTGCAGCCACCTGGGCTTCCAGTATCTCTGGGGTACTCCAAAGGGTGGTGGACACTGTAGGCCTCCCCTACCCTGTTAAGGACCAACCAAGCCCAGCTTCAGAAGCACCATCGCCAAGACACACAGTATGTGTCAAAGCAGACCCCAAAGCAGGAAACAGTGAGCTGTTGAGAGACTTCTGCACGCTCCCCAGCAGGTAACACTCGTCCACAGCACACATCCCAAGAGGAAGTGTGTCCAGGCGAAGGCCATGCAGAGGCCTTAATAAAAAAAAAAACACCCTAGTCAGTTGGCGAGTCAGTTCCTACAAGGTCTCCCACACCCTCCCCTCTCTGGCCATAAAATGTAATTAATCTTATTCCAAGAACAAATTAAGCACCACCTGGCCTACTTTCAAAGATCAGAGATTAGGCCTGTTGGGAGTGGTGTGACTGAATATAATTGATCTGAAAAGAAATAGCTTCTACTAAATATTTTTAAGTCATTACCTAGCTTTTATATTTGAGCAAATTAATTTTTTAGACTTTATTTCTATGTTGAAAACGCACTGACTGCCAGGCACAGTGGCACACTCCTGAAAACACAGCACTTGAGAGGTTGGGGCTGGAGGATCAAGTTCAAGGCCAGGCTAGACAACTTAAGGAGACCCTGTCTTAAAAAAAATTAAAACAAAAATCCTCAGCATGGGCTTGCAATGAATTTTTTTTAAGGGAGTCAGTTTACTACCTTAGTGGCTCAAGGGATGGCCAATTTAATTCTGAAAGACTCTCAGAATGGTATTTTGATTTCCTTCCTATGTGTATTCCAAACAAATAGTCCTACTTGATTCATCCTGCAGGTAAAGTTTCTTCTTTCTTTTTCCTAATTGCACATCATGATTTGTGCTCTAGTCTAGCCGACTGAGAGCCTTAGAGACAAAAGATGAGACTTTAAGACGCCTGCAATGACAGGAAGACCTCTACAAACACCTCTGCATTCATCCATAAACAGACTCGAAAGCAGCCATTTCCTTTGGCTAACTCCCTCTTTCTGGGAGTTAACTATTTATTGGAAGATAAATTTGATGTTGCCAATGAGGAATTCCCTGACCCAATGAGATCATCTGTCAACCAGGTAATGCACTGTCATCAAGTGCCACACCTGCAGGCACCTGACCTCAGTTGCCAGCTCCAGCCCTGTGGGGTGTGCACTTCTGTCTTGTGTAGCTTCCTGATGACAGCATTCTGGTAGTGTTCTGAGTACTTAAGACCGGCCCTGAACCACACTTGCACACGGCTCTCACCTGTGTGTCAGGCTCAGTCCCCTGCTGGATCAAGCTTGACCTTGCTGTCCCTCTTAGAGGTTGTTCCTGACGCCCTCTCCTAACTGGCATGCCCTTCTTTGCTTTTGCTTGATGGCCTTGTGCCCATCTCTCAACCCCAGACTGTGCCCAAAGCCGGGGCCACAGGGCTAATATGCCAAGTCTAGACTGCTGGGTGGGCCACAGCTCTGGATGCCAGTAGCAAGTGTTCTCTTTGCACCTCACTAATCCTGTTGCTTCGGGCTTCCCAAGACAGGGCTGTGTAAAGACAGACCTTTAGAGAAGATTCCAGAGTTTAGGACTTTTAGCCTGTACGTTTCACATGGGAGGAAGCTGAGCCTAAAGAGGACAGACAGTTCAAGGTCAAGCTGCATGAGTAAGGTCATGGCTGGGCAACCTGAGGTCAGACTGGTCATGTCTTCCAAGGGGCATGATCACCAGCACCTGCCCGGGATAGTATGGGGCCTGGTGCATGGATATCTGAAGAGCTCCTCCTCCCTTCCTTTTCTTCCTCCTCCTCTTCCTCCTCCTCCATATGCAGTCTGTTCAAGCTCCCACAGACCAGTACTAAAGCCCAGCCCTTTACTCACCTTTGAGGACAGGTCTCTCGCCAATGCTCCAGATGTTATAGAATGTTCTGGACAAGGGCACATCAGGAACGAGCTCTGCAAGCAGATACCCAGAATACCAGGCACACAGGGAGGCGAAGATGAAGAACACTGCCTTGAAAGTACCTGCAGACAGATGACAGGAAGGCTTGAAGATGCCAAGCTGCCACCACGAGCACACCTGCAATTTCCTGCCTCCTGAGCCTGCCATCCAGACCAGCTTCCAGACCAGTGACTCCAGAGGCAACTCCTGGGTGGGAGGCAGTGGGCAGATGAGGGCCTCTGTAGGCATTTAATACAGACAGAAGCAGACAACCCAACAGGCAAGGCAGGAGTATTTTCAGGGACAGGGGTTCTGCTGCTGCTGTTGGCCTGGGCCTGAGTTTCAGGGGTCACTGAGAGTGTGGTGAATGGTCTGATAGCACTTGAACCCTTTGTGAAACACTTTCAACATGGAGCATGTCTCTGGAGTGGAAATGTAACAGGAGAGGGGGTCTTTGTCATGTCGCTGTGACACCCTGTTGAAATAGCATCTAGGGTCCAGAGTGCATGCAATGGTGACAGCTGATTTTAAGACTGGAGGAAGTCCCACTCCTGTCCTATGGCTACAGAGGGAACTTCAGAAATACCCAAAGTTGCTGATGGCAGGAGGTCCCCTTAGTCACCTTTGGATGCTGGATTGCTATCAAACTCGCCGGCAACAAGGAGCCAGGGCTGTGGGCTTGTAGTTCCTAAGGGAGGCTCTGTTCTCCTCCTAGGTAGGACAAGCTCAGTAAAGCCATAGAAATGAAGAAAGGATGGGACAGGATGGAAGAGTAAGGACAGGGAAGGAGGTTGTGAAGGCTAAAGGAGTCGTGAGAAGCTGGTCAGTCAAGTGCAAGGATACCCCAGACTTGTGGGGGCTTTTTCTACCCACCCCCTGCCAGAGTCCCAAGCAGAGCAGGCGTCCTCACGTGTGCTGCACCAGGGCACAGCCCTCCAGACCCTTCTCCCTGAATCTGTAGCCCGGGAAACTGAGACAACGCTGAGTCTCCATTGCACCAACCCCGGCTTCCTCCCCATTTTGCCCAGATGCCCACAGGTGCCAATCCAGCAGTGAGCTCCACCCTATGCCCACCCATATCCAGCACCTGCAGACCTCCCCCCTTTGTCCTTGAGCTTGTCCATCTCTGTGTCCAGCCATTGGCATTGCCCTCAGGGCAGCAGGTACCTGTGATCAGAAGGGCAGCCATGCAGCTAGAACTCTGGTTCACCTGGGTTTGCTTTGTTCCTTTACCATTTGTGGAACGATCAGATGTGCTCTGGGCATGGCATGTCCATCACCATCAGAAATCAGAACAGCTGTGTTTCCCACAAGAGACACTCACAAGGTCAGGTCTGTTAGATTATATTCTCCCATGGAAGAAGCAGCTGGAGGGTAACTAGACCTCACCTGAGATTCACTCTTTGTCCCCAGCCAGGTGCACATGGCCTTGGGAGGTCCCAGAGCAGATAGGAGGTAGAAGAGTGTCTGAAGAGAGTTTCATTTATGCAGCTTTCATGGGTCACCATCACCTATGCTGCGGTGGGATTTTTCGATAGAGCAACTGTTTGCAGGCCACTCCTATAAATAACCCCTCATCCATGTAAGTAGGTTCAAGAAACTCATTGGTTCACCAAGGTAGACTTAGATGGACTCATGTCTTAAGTCGGTCACTGGCACTTTCTCTGAGATGAATAGACATTGGCTCACAACATTTTTTTAAGTTTCTAAAGTCTAAGGTTATTCAAACACTCTGCAAGGCTGGTTTTTGGGCAGAAAAGGCCTGAGACAGTGTTTCCATGATGGTTTGTAGGATGGGAAGACATCTCAAAGCAAGTAAACCAGTGCCTGGAAACAAAGAGGCCGAGCTCTCTGGGTGCCTGAACTCCTCTGCAGGGCTCACCTCTGGGCCCAGGAGGTGCTTTCCTCCATGCCCTTGCCCCCTCCCCCAGGTGCTCCACATCAGTCCTCAGCAAGCTCCCCAACTCAGGACTCTACTGAACCCTCAGAAAGTGAAGGAGCAGCATGATACTCTAGAAACTTCTTTCATGTGTGCTAGGACAGATGCAGAGTATGTACAAAGGCCAGCAACCTGGTCACACAGAAGGATAGTTTTATTCAAACAGCCTATATGAAGGAAAACTTGGCAAACCAGGTGACATTCAGAAGGGCATCCAGACTCCTTCACACAGAAGCTCTTAAGCAAGAACCTCTGCTTGGAGGGAGAAGATGAGGGACATCATGTCACTTCAGGGATGGGTGAAGAACAGAAGCATGGGAAGGAGGTGTGATGTGGGGCAAGACGTGGGCCACAGCTGAACAGAACACAGGTGCAGGGAAGAAAATGGAGCAAATGTGGGAAGCACTGCTTCTCACAGGAGGATTCCACACCATGAACAGGGCCACCTAGTGCGTGAACAAGCAATGAGGTCACACTTTTCAGAGCTCTTTAATTCAGGTGAGGGATGTAGCCATGACTTCCAGGCTGGGGACAGTCTAACTTCCTGTGGAGGCATGCTGTTGGTGGGAAGAAGCCAAGACCCAGAGCCAAGACTACCTCCTGAGTGGGTAGATGAGCCCAACAGCACTCCTGGGACTTTCCAAAATCAAGACTGGAGGAGACTGGGTCTGTCTTGACAGCATGGAGGTATCCCAGCTCTTGAAGCATCTGGGAATAAAGACCTGCAGACAAAACCTAGGTGGGTGACATGAACTCATTTCCTGGGGCTGCCAAGCTAGAGGCTTCACAGCACACACTTCATCATGACTGTAGAGGTGAAAAGGCCAAGATCAAAATAGCACAGGGCTGGTTCCTCCCGATCTTTCCCTCAGCTTGCAGGTGATGGACTTCTCCCTGTGTTCTCCATGGTCATCCCTCTGGGGGTGACTGTGTCGTGATTTCTTTTTCTTGTAAAGACACAGTCATACTAGATCAGGGTCCGTCCTGATGCCTTCATTTCAACTTAAATACCTCTTTAAAGATTGTCTTCAAACATAGTCACATTCAAAGGTCTTGGTAGTTAAGACTTCAACACAGGAATGTGGGCACAGTTCAGCCTCTACCATAGCACCAGGTGAGCTGGGGCACAGCCTGCCGATGGGTAGGACACCTGCAGCAGGTCGTTCCCCAGGTGACACGGTGGGAAGGATACAAGAAAATCTGTTAAGACAGTGGCCCCTGCCTGAGTAGCAGCAATGGCTGAGCATGTGCTCTGGGCATGGGGAAGGGGCTTCTGGGTGAGGGGTTGCCCCAGTGAGCAGGGACCCAGCAGCCTCAGAGGTGGAGGAGGAAGAGCATGGAGTCTGAGAGCCTTTCTTCTGTAATTGGGATCTAGCATTTCCTCAGATGGGGATAAAGCCACCATCCACTCATGTGTTACCCATAGGCGCCTGAGAGCAAAGGGCAACTCTCAGCAGGAAATGGTACTGTCAGCATAGATGCACTTTGTCCTCAGACGCGTGATTGCGTATGTGTTCCTGCACATGTGTATGTTCTGGCCTCATTCTCAATGTTAGATCCCAGGACCTCAGGGGGCTTGGACATTTCACTGAAGAGCCAGAAAGAGAGCAATCCTAAGACCAGCTGACACTATATACAGGGGCATCTTAGGACCCACCTATCTCTCTCTCCCAAGGGCAAACCAAAGAGGAGAATTGGACTTGTGTGTGGATTTCCTCCAACCTGAATGAGGGCAGGAAATCCTGCCAGCATGCATTCAAGTCAACTGGCCACACCCACATCTCGTGGGCTTGGGAAGCCAGGAGGGCTGAGGGTGGAGGGCCATACTATGGGTTCAGCTGGCCTTGGTGTCCACTACCTCCCTTGTCCTATCCAGGCTTTTGGGCAGAAGGACCAGGAAGCACTCTGGCAAGTATGCACATAACCCACATTGAGGGGCCACCCAGGCCAACACCCCAGCCAAGGGAGAAGGTGCTCACCAGGAAGCCCCACGGGGGAAAGCGTAACAGTAGCTCAACTCCTCCGCCCTCCAGTCCTCACATCCAGATGGAACAAACCCGAGGCTGGACTGAAGCAGGAACAACAAAATCCATTCCAAGAACACTGCCAAGGCTCCAGCTCACCAAGTCAGAAGTGGCACAGCCCCTTCTTTCAGTCACACACGCCTGGGTAAGTACAACTGTAAAATTACCTGGGAACTTTTACGAAAGGACTACATAGCTCACACATGAATCATGAGGTGTGTGTGTGTGTGTGTGTGTGTGTGTGTGTGTGTGTGTGTGTGTAAAAGCTGTCAGTGAGAGAAAGCAACCAATAACTTTCATCATTTTCCATACATAGCCAGAAAAATTATATTATAGTTATATAATACAGAAGCAATGGAAAGCAAGAATGGAAGCCACTGCCTAATGTAATATTAGATATACATATGTGTGTCACTCAAGGACAGAGACACATTCTGAGAAACGTGTCCTTGTGCAATCACCAGTGTGTTCATACAAACTAAGAGGTTTTGATTGGCACTGTAGGCAGTATAATGAATCTATGATGTTTGTTCATACAATCACATATACACACAGACCTCCACCCATTTATCCTGTGTGCCACACAAAATAAGTGCCAGCCATATATAAAGTTTTTAAAGAAAATATAAGCCAATTACACAAGAAGTCAACAATCTTTTAAGTGTGGTTTTCCTACATTTGGGGACAGACAGAAAGACAGCATTTGGAGCTGCTAGGGGTGGTGGAGAACTACTCTGCCAATACTGGTGTTGGAAGGGACACCCTCATTCAGAGACAGGAAAGTGACCCTACAGTAAAGCCAAGGGTGCTTTCCCTTGGTCAATCACAGGCTGGGTCTATGAGACTCTTGCCCCCAAATCAGCTTCCTGGGGCCATAGCAAGAGATGAAAAGAGCTGAGTGACCCAGAAGGGGATGCTTGGGAGTGACAGGACCCTGTGACAGCCAGGAAGACAGGCTCTGAGAAGTTCAAGGGCTGCTGTGTGGCCATCGACTCCAGATTCCAGCCAAAGAAGCCCCCGAAATATCCCCAGCCAGCAGCAAAGGGCTATCAGCTTCCAAGAGGGCTCCAGGAAGTCCCACTCCAGAAGTAAGCTGGCCCTCAGTGAAGGTACCTGCTTGCTCACCTCTGCCTATACTCAACAGATGTCCACCCTTCATGCAGGGTGTCACATTCACCCCCGCCCTTATGCACGCCTGCTGTGTAGTGGGGAGAGGCAAGGGGGAAGGGAGAAGGGAACAACCACCCTCTCAGAAACCAGAGCACCCCCTCCCAATTCAGGATTTTTGTCCCCAGTGCCAGTCTAACAAAGATGACCACAGGGGTGTAAGTTCCCGGCACTGCTGGCTTAGCATGGCAGTCAGGGTTGGGGAGGGTAACACTCACTTGCAGCAACTGGACGCATCTTCCAGGCAGCTCCCCTCCCACAGACAGCTCTTGGCAGCTGGGACCTGTGGGAGCCTTAGTGACTGGGTTACCTGCAGGATGAGACCCGCCCTTTAGCAGGCAGACAAGGGCGGGACAGTTACCAGCAAATGGGAGGACCCATGGACCAGGCAGGTTCAAGGGGCAGCTGGCAGGCATGGGCTGGGCCATTCGACTAGCAGTAGTACCCTGGAGATCCAGAGGCACCCGAGTGGTGGGATGCCCTCCCTGTGGGCATGTCCAAGGTGATCAGAGACCAGAACTGATCAGACCAAAAAAGCCCAACATGGTTTGCTCTGAGGGAGGACAGGCATCTCTTCATAGGGACATTGGTCATGTACCGCAACAGAAAATGGCTGTAGTGTGTGACAGATGGCCGAGGGCAGCCCACCCCCCACCCCCAAGTATGCATAGTCCTCTCTATGTGAGATTCAACATTCGTTCCAAACGCCCATTTTCCAAACACCCAGTTTTCCCTGCACTTTTTTTTTGCACACACGTTGTGGTGTGTGCAGGTGCCCACACACATGCTCACGAGTGTGTAGTCCAGAGGACTACTTTGGATGTCTCCTTGGAAACACTATCCATCTCCTTTGAGAAAGGGTCTCTTATTGACCTGAAGCTGACCAATTTAGCTAGACTGGCTGGCCAGTGAGCTCCAGGGACCCTCCTGTCTCTGCCTCTCCAGCCCTAGGATTAGGGGTATCTGCCACCATGCCTAGCAGTTTTAGTTTTTTTGTTTTGTTTTTTTGAGATAGGGTCTTGCTCCAGCCCTGGCTGACCTGGAATTCACTATGTAGTCTCAGGCTGGCCTTGAACTCAGGATGATCCTCCTACCTCTGCCTCCAAGCTGTCCAGCATTCTTACATGGGTCCTAGGATTGAACTCAGATCCTCTTGCTTGCAGCCCATGAATGTTCAATCTGACCCTGCTCGCCCAGCTAGCCAGCCACCTGCGCCTGGTCATTCCAGCGCAGGAAATTCCGCACAGCTTTCTCCTTCCAGCCCAAGGCTACTGCTCAGCCAGCCATGCACTCTGCACTTTTTTAAACCATGAGGAAAGGAGCAGTGTGAGACCAAGAAAAGTCTTTTCCCACAAGAAATGGGAGACTGCTTTGACTAGGGGCAATCTTTAAAGCATGCCTATTACACAAGCTAGAGAGACGGCTTATCATGTGAGTGCGGTTGCCCCAAGAATGAAGGCCCCAGGTGGCCTGAGACTGCTTGAGTTCACCCCACAGGGCCATGTACACATCTGGGTGCGGCCACATACATCTGCATTCCAGTTCTGCTGACAGCACTGACACTGGAGAATCTCTGGAGCTTGTGAAACAAAGAGCACCAGGTCTAGAGAGAGACTCCATCTCAAAGAGATATGTAGTGCTCCTCCTACTTCCACGTGCCCGCAGGCAGGCATGCTTCTGCTCACACACATACATATGTGACATACTACACACACCAAATACTAAATTAATTAATTAATTAAAACAGGGAGATTCAAGCCCTAAGACCTTTTTTAATGCTGCCACTCAAAATGGCTGTCACTCAACTGTTCCCCTGGCTCCTGTCAGTGTCACCTTGCCAACTTGGCTCCTGGCTTTTCTGCTTGGGGAATCTTCCAGATTAATTCTCCAGTTCCATTGCAAGGGATCACCCAGTTCCTTGGGGTAAATGCAGTTTCCTGACATGCTTGTCTCTTGGGGTTCTTCTTATCCTTCATACTTGATCAGGAAGTCCTTACTGTCTTCTCACGGCAGTAAAACATATTTTGTATTTTGGTTTTGAACATTATTTTTAGAGGGAGACTTAAGCCAGGTCACATCACTCAGCCCAGGGAAACCAAGCTGGTCTCTTTGAAGGGTCTTTTCAGGAGACTGGGTATGAGTGGTTCAGACCTCCACTTCCTCTTCCTCCTCTCACCATGGGGTTGCATGGGGAATTCCTACCACAGTACAGTTGATCAGATAGTAAGAGAATGTTAGGAATAACTTGTGTCCTTTGGCACACTGGAAATATGCCTCAAGTTTTATGGTCAGGGTCTATGGCCTGGCAACCTGGAATGAGTTTATAGATACTATTTTGTTCAAAGAACATTCACCAAACACCCAGATGTACAGAGTGTTGCCAAAGTACACAATTTCCACACAGGGTCTCTAAACCTCATGAGACACTATTAACCCTGTAGCTAAGAGGAGGCCCCTGATTGGCTCCCATTACATCATTCCACACTTAGACCAGCCTGACTGACCCACACTTACACCACGTCCACACTTAGACAAGACTGACTGTCCCACACTTAGACAATATCCACACTTACACCAGCCTGACTGACTCACACTTAAACACCACATCTACGCTTTATTCTCATATTGTTCTATTTTCTCTATTAATTATTTTTTGATAAGTAGCCTAATTCATTGTATTTCCTTAAGCAAACAACCAACAGTATGTCGTCAAAAATAAAACACTAACAATAAAACAGTGCCTTAAGTTAGTATCTTTAAATTTATTCCTCCAGATTTCCATTTGTCTCTTGAAACAAACATCTATTAAATAGAATAAAAGTAATGTTTAGGAAGTCCCTACATGGTGCCTTAGCTTGGATTGCCATGACATAGTGCCATAGACTGAGTGGCTTCATGAAACAGCACACATCTCTTTCTCCCAGCTCTGGTGGCTACAAGCATTAGGTCAAAGCTGACTCTGTTCCTCATGAGGGCTTCTCCCTGCTTAGAGACTGTCTTCGCATGGTGGGGAGATAGAGGAAGCAAGCTCAGGGTGTTTCTTCTTATATGTTATCAAACAGTCCCACACTCATGACTTCATCTATACCCTCAAAGACCTCATCAACAAACACCTGCACCCCATCTCACGGAAGGGGAGGGCAGGGCTCCCCAACATGTATTTTCATGCCTGAAGGGCACCATTCAGACCATGAGAGCTGTATCTCAGAAACAAACTACACACACATACAACCAGATTCCCCAAAACAATACACAATGCCCCGGCCCATTAGCAAGAAAATGTACATACTGATTTTGGTCTCTGAAGTCTCAGGAACAAGCAAAGGACACGCTTACAGATCCAACAAACACGCCACGGATGACTTCCAGCACAGCATGGCCAGGTGCCATCTGACTAAGTGAGTCAGAGTTGAATAGCAGATAACACTAACGCGGTGACCAAAGTCGGATGGGTGCAGGGCAAAGGCACTGCTGAGAATGGGGAGGGGACACTTGGAGTGATGGAGAAGCCCTGTATTTATCTTGGCTGTGAGTCCCCAAGAATCCTACATAGTCAATCGAGCAATATATGCTTAGGACTGGTATACTTTATCACACACGTCAAAACTCAATAAAACACATTATCAAATGAGAAAACAGAGGGGTCAAGATAATAGCATGGAGTACATGGGTAGACCTCTGTAGGTCTCTGGCCATAAAGGCACATTTATGGCTTGAGCCAAGACAATTCAAGTACCTCCGCAGCCTCCTGGCTCTACCTTTCTTCAGCAGGGCCCTGGTGCCACCCACCAAGTGCTCTCCATGGTACAGTGTCCTGCCTTCACCCCTCAGTAAGCTCAATAGAGGCTTAGGTACAGAAAGGCCTCTGTGACTCAGGGACAGAAATGGCTCCCAGGCCAGTTATATGTCCACCACTTACGTGTATTTACTCGCGCATGCACACACACACACACACACACACACACACACCCTAAAATGTCTTTTTGCTTCTTTGTAAATAAATGTCCAGGATTTCCTCATTTGCTTTCCTCAGTTTAACACACTAAGTGGCATTCACATTACCAATGTCCCCTGAAAGCCCATGTGAGGAAGGCATGGTCCCCAGTGCAGCAGTACCCAGAGGTGGGGCCTTTGGGAGGCAAGTGAATCATAAGGACTTTGACCTCATCAACTGATTAATTCATTGATGAATTCATAGCTTAATGGGCTCTTGGGAGGTGTGGGGCCCAGTTGGAGGAAGCACGTCATAAGGGGCTGTGTCCTGACATCATGGTACATTTCGTCCCTGGCACTATGGGACTTTCATTCCCTTGTTCTCTATCAGTTCATTTCTCTTCTCCTCTCTCTTCCTCCTCTCTTTTCCTCCCTCTTGCTCTACTTCCCCTCCCTTCCTCTGTCCCTCTGTCTCTCTACTCCCCCTCTGCTACCATGAGGTAAGGAACTTCACTCCACCATGTGCTCCTACAGTGAACTAAAATCTCTAAAGCTCTGATCCAAAAGGAACCTTTCCTCCATTTAGCTGACTTCTCAGGCATTTGTCACAGCAATGGAAAGCTGATGAAAACAGTACACAGGCTTGTCATTGCCTGTTGTGACTGCAGCTGTCCTTTAAGACTTTGTGGTGGCCAAAGACTTGGCTGAGTTGGGGGGGTGACATTACCATCATGCCCAGCTGATCAACTGTGAGGAGAGCAAAATGCTCTGTGTCCTGGGAAGGGCTGGCCTGCAAAACTTTTCAAGTGGAAGGGGGTGTGTTCATCTGGCGGGGGCCACAGCACAGACACACAGCTTGGTAGAGACCAGAGGTTCTCATTCAAATCTTTTCAGTGTCTTTCAAACACCTACTGAATACCATCTATTCAGTGGTTCTTAAGCACCTACTGAATACCAGACACTGCATACACTCCAGAGAGAATGCCACAGGCAGAAATAAGGCGCAAGTGCAGGATACGCTCTAGTACAAAGTTCTGGAAACTGAGGCAGTGACACATGGGCCTCTGGGAAGATTCTGCTGGCAGATAGATACACCACCAGGAAAATCCCTCACCAATCAGGGATGCACGTCACACAGGGCCTCCAAGGCTCTTGAGCAGGAGGCCATGTGGTGCCATAGACAGGCACTGGTCATGCTGGGCCTGGGGCTCTAGAGGTCTAGAGGGGTGCTGACCAGGTCAAGAACGAGACCAGGTGCTGGATAAGGGAGGGAGGGGAAAGAAGGAAGCCTGAAAACTTCCAACATCCTTTCTAAATAAGGCCTGTGAGCAGTTTCCTGGGGCAACAGGATGGGCAGAGGAGGGACTCGGGTGCTTGGGAATCCTGGTGAAGCCCCCCAAAAGCTGACAGTATAAGACTTTCCAACTTTCCTTTTATTTTTTTTTTTTTTGCATGTGCACACATGTGGTGTGGTATGTGTGTGGAATGCATAAACTGAGGCGGTACCCCTCACACCCAGCTGGGCGGCCAGAGAAGGCTAGGTGTTCCCCTCCACTGCTCACCTGCCTATTTCTTCTTTGCTACAACCCAGAGTCGCTTACTGATTTTGGAGCTTGCTGTTTACAAGCCTTGGAGAGTCTCTAACCTCTGCTCCCCGCAGATCTAGGGTTAGAGCCGCAACCAACTCTATACACTTACATGGACTGTGGAGATTTGAACTTAAGCAGTCTAGGATGTTCATTAACTGCTGAGCTCTCCCTCTCTCTCCAGTCCCCACAAGTGTGTGTGTGTGTGTGTGTGTGTGTGTGTGTGTGTGTGTGTGTGTGTGTGTGCATGCACGCCCTAATGTGTACATATGCACATGGAGGCCAGGGGACAACCTCAGGTATAGTTCCTCAGGAATGCAGCCCATCTTTTTTGTGATTGGGTCTCTCACTAGCCTGGAGCTCTCCAAGTGGTCTAAACTGGCTGGCCAGCCAGCCCCAGAGACCCACCTGCCTCCCCTCCCCAGGCTTTCAAAAGAAAGATGGGCACCTCCTATTGGGGGCTACTCTCCTCTTGTTGTGGGGAGAGCTCAAGTGGTCAGTCAGAGGTCACATGTGACAAGTTCCCATGCCTGGTGGGACATATGGACACATGGCTCTCAAGGAGGTCTGGCAGACCAGCATCCTGAGCAGTGAGCCAAAGCTTCTGCATGGGTCCTGACTGCTCTGATGGCCAGTCTGCTACCTGCACACCGTGTTCCCACATGTCTCCAGATGTACTGAATATATATATATATATATATATATATATATATATATATATATATATATATAAACAGGCTCAGCCAGTCACCATGTATCTGCAGTCAGAAAGGAGAAAGGTAAATGCTGGGCTCATCTCACTTCCTCTTTTTCAGAGAGTCCGCGATCTCCAACATGGAAGGGTGCTGCCCACAGTTACAGTGGGTCTTCCCTCTTCAATAAGCCTAGTCTAGGAATTCCCTCTCAAACAGAGACTTGTTTCCATGAGGGTTCTACATTTCATCAAGGTGGCAAGGTTAACCTGCACAAAGGCCTTGAGGCGTTCTTTGGGAGGTTGTTACTTATACCCACCACACCTGAATCATGCCCTCAGCTGCAGAAACCCACCCTGAAGCAGACTCTTGGGGTACGAGGAGTCATCCAAATGTTTGGGCTCTTTTGATTTCAGGAGTTGTGACTGGGGGTGTCTGTGTCCTACAGTTCCAAACAGCCACACCCTCTGTGTCATCATGTCACTGGCAGCCAGGGAGGTGGGGTAGGAAGGGGCTGAGGCTGAACTACATCATGAGTCATGTGTGGTGCCTCATCTGTGGGAAGGACATCCGATGGTCACAAACTTGAATGACACACAGAAGTGAGAACAGAACTCTAAGAGGACCAGCTGGTCCATTTGGAGGCTGGAGGAGGCTTTGACGATGAGTGATCTCTCAACCAGGGCTGCAGCAGAAGGATGGACCATGCACTCTACTCCCTGAAGCACTGGAGATTCCCCATCACCCCTTCATTTTCCGGTCTAGGCAGCTGAGGTGCACCAAGACTCTCTTAAAACCACCCCACTGGAACTCGTCCTGCACGCGGGTGTCCCAGGTCCCTGTGGTACATTCTGTGTGTTTGAAGGTGAATCCAACCCAAGGAAGCACCAACTCCTCATCAGACAAGAAAAGTCCTCATGCTTCCATGGGCCCTGAGGTGCTATGCAATCCCAGCACTGTTTCTCTTCCTTGCCGTCCTGTGAGCCAGGGGCTTCACTATCGGTGTATATTTTGCCTGGAATACAAAACCTGTGAAACACCAACACCAGGCTCATCTTTTCTGCTGCTGGGTTTCAGTCTTCATGAAGCAATTTCTGCTAGCCTCAGTGGCTAAAACTGTGAGCAGGTAGAATGTGGAAGGTGGATGAGCTGGACTGAGGCCCTTGTCAGCAGCTGGCTGCTCTCAGGAAAGCCATTGAATGTTCCTAAACTTGGTGTGATGCTTAGGCTTTGTTGTCAACTTGAATCTTTTTAATTATCTTGGGTGGGTCTCTGAGGATGTTTACAGGAAGGCAGCCTCTCAGAAAGGGGCAGGATGTAAAGAAGCTGGAAGTAAACATCCTTTCCTGTGTGGGCCATGCAGGAAGGAAATTCCAGAGACTCAGGAAGCCATTAAGTCTGGGATAGGGTTGCAAGACCCCACCCTAAGCCTATATAAAGGAGAAGAAATTCTCTTTGGCTCTCCTGCCTGTTCTCTGTTCTGTGTGTGATGTTGGTGATGTTTTATTTTCTCTCTGCTCCGACCTGTGAAAAAGGGCCAGCCTCTTTTGCTGTACGGAACTTCCCCTCAATCTGTAGCTACAAATAAATACTTTCCTCCCCCAAAACTGTGCCTGGTTTGAAGATTCATCCCAGCGGCGTGTGACTGACTGCAACACTTGGCTTCTGATGACTGATGGTCACAAGAGGAGGCTGCACGGACTAAGAGAGGGAATGCAAAGAAGAAACCTAGAACAACGCTAGACACAAAGGATGCATCCCAAGAGGTCACTGTCACAACTTCTGAGGTACATCGTGCCTCCCACTGTCAGAAGTAAAGGTGACAACAGCTAACTGAATTTCAGTTCTGATATAGAAAAAAGTTACATGAGAGTATGTCAGATAGTTCATCATTGTAACAAATACCTGAGAGTAAAGCAAAGGGCACGATCTGTTTTGGATCATGGTTTCAGAGGTTTCCTTCTATGCTGGCTGACTTGTTTCTGGGCCATAGACAAGATTTACCTTTTGAAGCCATGCCCCTCAGTGACCCAATTCCTCCAACCACACCTCAGCTCCTAATAGTCTACTTGAATTTTGAACCCATAAACACTGTTGTCAGACTGGAGAGATGGCTCAATGGTTAAGGCATTTGTCTGCAAAGCCTAACAACATGAGTTCGAGTCCCCAGTACCCAAGTAAAACCAGATGCATAAAAGTGGTACATGTACCTGGAGTTCAGGACCAGGGGCCCTGGTGTGCCCATTCTCTGACACTCACTCTCTCTCTCTCTCTGGTGTGCCCATTCTCTGACTCTCTTTCTCTCTCTCTCTCTTTCTTTCTCTCTGTATCTATCTCTCTTTGCTTGGAAATAAATAAATAAAAATATTTAAACATGGGCTGGAGAGATGGCTCAGTGGATAAGGCACTTGCCTCTGGTGCCTAAGGCCCTGGGTTCAATTCCCCAGGACCCATATAAGCCAGACCCACAAGGTGGTGGCCCTGGTGTTCTCTCTGTCTGTCTCTCTCTCTCTCTCTGTATCTCTCTGCTTGAAAAATAAATAAATAAAAAAAATATTTAAACACTGTTATCATCTCTTCCACAGGTGGACTTCAAATCTCCTAGATGTTCATTCTACAATCCAATCAAACAGAAAATCAAGATTAACCTTTGCAGGGATTATCCAAGAAAAAAAAACCATGACGAAATATTCCAACAGAAAACACATTTGTCAAAGGTTAATCCTTTCAGACAGAAATATATTTTAAAAAGATTTCAACTGTATATATCAGTCCAACAAATCTGAATGGAATAAAACAGGAAATTTCACTTGTGAAATTCCACAGTGACTGATGTCAGTGCATTGGAAATTTCTGGTTGATGTAAAACAGCAGGACTTCTTTTACTCCCCCAAATCCTCATGTGTTGGGCCAGGCACTTACTGCCTGAGTCCAGCAGGGAGGCACCAATCCCATAACCCATAACCCCATTTTCTCTCCTATCTCCCTGTAAAGGGGGAAGGTGTGAATGCGGATTTTAAAAAAAAATCAGAAAAGGAGTCTGCAAATGGACATTAGATGCCAAAAGTCTGTCTGGAAGTTACCAGAAGCCCCACAACTTGAAGAGTCTGCCTGGAGATGACTCACAGCCTTGATCAGTGAAAAACAGCTTACTTCTCTCCCCTTCCTCATTTTGCTGCTAAAGCATCCCTATCCCCAACCCCAAAAGCTAATAAAACCTCCCAGCACATGCCACCCAGTGCACACTCTTGTTTCCAGGGTCATGGTGTTTTGGGAACCTGAGGCTTCCACTTCTGAGGCCACCCACTCTAAATACAGCCTGCTCTTGGCCATTGAGATTCCTGGCAATCAAGTCTTCCTTCCAGGGTGATCTACCAGCAGCAAGGAGTCTACCTGCCTGGGGTCAGATCCCAAGACGCCTCGAGAGGGCAGATGACTGCGAACACAGCAGAAAATTGAAAATAGGTGTGATAAACTGAAAGAAGTGGTGGGCTTCACCACAGGCCCGGCCCTCCATCACGGTAGAACTATCCCAGCCTTGCCCCTTCCCTGGAACTGCCCTCAGGTGTGGACAAGGCTCTCACGTCCTGTCTGCTCTTGGTTTGATTAACCTTCGCCCACATATCCCTCCAGATCCACGGCCTCAGATACAAACCTCCCAGGCCTCCCTGAGTGCTCAGCCTGGCCCTGTGGAAGGTTCTAGAAGTCTTTCCCAGGAATGGAGCCTTCCCTGGCAGTGACTCAGGGAAGGACCTGTGGTCCAGGGGTGCAGCCCTCCCCTTCCTCCCTTCCCCTCAGGGTCCCCGTGGGCTTCAGGCACCCATTCTCTCACCATGCCTATAGGGAAGCTTCCAGGGCCCCGCCATGCTTCCGTCCAGCAGGCTCGGTGGTCCCCTCAGGGCCCCCGGGGTCGCCTTCGGCTTGGCTCGGCCCGGCTCGGCTCGGCTCGGCTCGGCTCGGCCAGGCCCGGCCCGGCCCGGCTCCGCTCCGCTCGGAGGGGTCTACCCCCTCCTGCTGCAGGGGCCCAGGGTTTCCGGGAACCTGACCTTGGCCTTGGGCAGGCCACGTGGGATGGGGTGATGCACCTGACGTCCTCCTGGTGACCTGGGCAGCTGGCAGGGACCTTCCCGAGCGGCCTCGGGGTACTGGGGTCGGCTGCTCAAGCCTTCCTGGGGACCCCCGAAGGAACCCCATGGGGAAGGAGCCAAAGGGTGGGAGACGCCTTGGGGACAGGGGTCATCACTGGACACACTGCTTGGAGTGTGTCAAGGCACATTTAGCCCCCGCAGGGGGGTCATGAGTCCAGGAGCTCCCTGAGTCCCGCTTGACTTGGTAGTATTCTTGACTTCTATATTGTCATGTTTCTGGGACGGACTTGAACCATCCTCCAAGCCCCGCAGCATGGCCATGCCCTGCTGGTAAAGTAGAATTAAGGCCTGTGGGCTCCGGAAGCTGCGCTCCCATTATTTCTCTGCAAGCCACCCAGGATCTAACCTGTGAATAAATGCATACTAGCATGCCTACCTACCCCCCAGCTGGGCTCCTCTTAGTTCCACCGACTTGAAGTGTATTCATTTCTACTGCAGGGGTGATCCAAACCCCGAGTCAGAGATCCTTCCAGAAGCTGAGAGAGGCCTCTGAAGGAGTCTGGCCTGTAGCCCTGATTTGATGAGAAAGAGGAATCTGGTTCAATGGTGGCTCCGCACCTAAGTCCTGCTTCTAAAGGCCTGATCTTTTTTTTTTTTTAATTTTCTTTCTTTTTTAAAAAAGTACTTATTTATTTATTTATTTATTTTTTTATTTATTTATTTATTTATTTGCAAGGTGGGAGAGAGAGATTGTGCTTGCCAGAACCCCTGCAAACAAACCTAAAATGCATGGTCCAATGTGTGCATCTGGCTTTACATGGGCACTGGAGAATCAAACCCAGAATATCAGGTTTGACAAACAAGCACCTTTAACCACTGAGCAGACTCCTCAGCCCCTTTTGTAATTTTGTTATAGCTACACAGGTATGTTGAGCACATCCCAACCCCACCTTCTTCCCTCCCATCAATCCCCTTGGCCCCCTACACATTTTCACTTACATTTACATTTAATATATGCACATATGACTTTATATGACTGTAAATTCCAGATGTGGGAACAACTAAGGCCATGATGCCCCAAAGATAAACTTTGGTTATATAGGAGTAAAGTAGGACTTTGAGCCAGAGGCTCAGTCTTAATATGTATATCCAATGGTCACAATATGTGCACCGAAGTAAGATGGTTAGTGTTGGAATGCCAACAGTGCCATGTTTTAAACAGGGATGTCTGTGGCCAAGGCTAACACTAGGGGAAAACAGAAGCCATATGGTGCGCTCAATGCTTTTGTGAAAATAGTAGATAATGTTGCTTGGGGTGTCATAGAAAAACACTGCCAGAATATTCATGATTTATTTGCTCTCTCAAATATAAACCTGCGCGTGTAAACTTCACGTCTAATAAATATGTGCCCCCAGAATACAGCAGTTAGTCTTGTACCGCTGAGCCTTGAATCCCCTGAGGCCCCACCTCAGTTCTTCAAAGTCTATGACCCCAAGGTGACTTGACTGGTCGGTCACACCAAGAACCACAAAGGAGAGAGAGAGAGCATGCATTTGTCTTTCTGAAACTGACTTAGTTCACTTAAAATAATGGTCTCCAGTTGCATCCGTGTTCCCACAAACGACATCACCTCACTCTTCTTTATGGTTGAAAGAAATGCCAGTATGTCTCGTTGCCACATTTTACTTATTTATGCCTCTGTGGTAGGACATCTAGGTTGGCTCCTGAATTAGCCTCTGCGGATAGCCCTGCTGTAGACATGGGTGTGTAAGTGCCTCTGTGATCTGTTGACTTGGAGTCCTTCATGTAAATACCCAGGAGTGGTAGTGTACAACTGAGTCATGTGGCGGATCTGTTTCCAGGGTTTTAAAAGAAGGCTCTGTACTGATTTCCATAGAGGTTGAACTAGTTTACACCCACACTGGCAGTGTGTAAGGGTCCCCTTTGTCTGCATCTTCACCAGTATTTGTTGTGTTTTTATAAGTGGCATTCTAACTAAAGACCTGGTCTTCTAAGACTTCAAACTGGATTGTACTTGAAGAATAATGAGCTAATATTTTGAAGGCCTTTGTTGCATGAAACAATGCCCTTGGCTCCTTTCAGTGACTATAATTCAAGTTGACAAGTGTCAGAAAAGGGTCAACAGGGTACCTGCAGTTATCCTGACTGGCATTATGGGCAGGTGTGGCAAGTAGTGTATTTGGATAGCTTAGTATTTGACTGAAGAAAAGAAGTTCTTTGAGGATATAAGCAACGAGCTGTTCTCACGCAGTGTGTTCTCAGTTTCACTGAGCAGAACAGAAGAGAGACCTGGTTAAGAACACACACGCCAAACTCCTATACTCATGTTACCTTCAGACAATTATCCCTGAACCTGAATAGCTTCTTCCAGGTATTAGTGGGAGAGCCTGCTTTACCTTCATAAAGTAGAACAAAGATTAGTAGAAACACACACACACACACACTTGAAAATGGACAAAAAATAGTATGGAAGAGGGGCTGGGAGACAGCTCAGTTAATTGCTTGTCTCACTGGCATAGGGATCTGAGTTTGATCCCTAGTAACCAGGTGAAAATGCCATGTGTGTTGGTGTGTGCTTTTAATCCCGGCACTGGGGAGGTGGAGACAGGCAGGTCCCTGGGAATTCCTGACCAGCCAGTCTAGCACCACACCAATGAGAGTGTCTCACAAAAAGGGGACAGCATTCCTGAGGAATGACACCTAAGGTCATCCTCTGACCTCTGCATGCATGGACACGCATGCACGCATGCATAAACATTAGTTTTTCATTTAATTAATTAACCTGATTTTGAGATGGGATCTTGCTGTGTAGCCCTAGCAGACCTGGAACTCACTGAGTAAAACCCAGGCTGGCCTTGAACGCATGGCAAGCCTCCCGCCTCAGCCTCCCTAAATGCTGAGATTACAGGTTTGTGCCATCATCACTGGATAAAAATTTTTAAATCTTGGGGCTGGAGAGATTGCTCAGAAGTTAAGGCACATGCCTGCAAAGCCTAATGACCTGGGTTCAGTTCTCCAGTATGCACATAAAGCCAGATGCACAAAGTGGTGCACGCATCTGGAGTTCTTTTACAACAGCTGGAGGTCCTGGTACACCCATATTCATTCATTCTCTCTCTCCTTGCAAATAAGTAAATAAAAATATATTTAAATATTTTTTCAATATATTCAATAGAAACTTCTGCCTTCTTTCCATAGAGAGAAAGGAATGACATTTCCACCTTTTCACTGAATCTCATTGGCCTGTTCTCCTCCCTCCCCTCCTTCCAACAACCATCTAGGCAGATGGATAGATGGACAAATATTTACTGTGGGCTTGCGGCTTCAGGCACTTCTTCTTATGCCCATAACTCAGAAGGGAGGCCTTGCTGCAGCCACCCTCCTGTGACAGGCATCATGTGCGCTAATCTCAAGGTTACAGTAACAACATAGACCAAATAAAAGCAAGTGCTTGTGTGCAGGACAACTCAGGAAATTACAGGAGTGGACGGGATCCACCCTGTGATAAAAAAAAAAAAAAGGCCAGAAATACCACTTAATTGTCATCAACTTAAAAATTACTTATTTCTTTATAAATCCAAATGTTGGCATTACCCAGATAAATTTTAATATTTTTATTTTTATTTTTTGAAAGAAGACAGAGTATGGGCACTCCAAAGCCTCTTGCAAAGGAACTTCAGGTGCATATGCCACCTGTACATCTGGCTTTACATGGCTACTGGGGAATTGAACCCAGGCTGGGCAGGCTTTGCAAGCAAGTACCTTAAGCTGCTGAGCCATCTCCTCAGCACCATGCCCAGAAATTTTTTTCCAACAGCTTTTGAATTCATTCATGACATGATTCTTCTATTTAAAGCATATCTTCATACTTCCCATTCTTTTTTTCAGATTTATTGTCAATAATTAGATACATTGTATGAGCAAGTCTTGTGGTTGTATCCCCATTTCCCTCCTCCCTGTTCCCCACTGGGGACCCTCCACAGTGGGCTTGCTGGACTGCTCCATAAGATGGGGGTTATGGATTGCACAAGAGGCAGCCAGTTTGTGGTTTTTTTTTCTTTGTGAGTTGTGCTGGGGGGGGGGCAATGACTCTGGATATTCTCCCCCACCATGGATGGCTCTTACAATCTTTCCACCTGTCTTCCGCTCAGATTCCTGAGTCATGGTGGGTGAGTTTCAGGTCTGCTTTACTGTTGAGTTCTTAAGAGTCTCTGGATTTCTGCTTTGGATTGTGTGGGGTATCCTCAGTGTCTGTCTCCATTATCCTTTCACAGATTATCTGACTTGCTGTGGAGGTAGGTCTTTTGCTCACCTCACCACTTCCTCAAAGGTTTCATTTGAGCTCTATATCATAAATTAGGGGTGGTTCATCTCCAACCTGGGTGACAGGTAACATCTCAGGTCCTGTTGGTGGAACTGGGTTGTCCACGGTTCTCACTGCCTTCTAAAACATACAAACAGAATCTCCAACTGAGAGTGAGATCAATATGGGTTAAATGAGACAAACATTGATTCTAATAGGTGTAGCCTCTCTGTAGATCTCTGGTTAATAGGGACTTCCCCTTGGTCTCCATAAGAGTTTGCCAGCTGCTAGCATTATAGATCCAGGGTACTGATAACTCCTTACTTACCCTTCTCTTTCGACAGGAGCTCGCAACCTGGAGATGGGAATTAGCTTATGGCAGTGGTGGATATGGGAACCCATGGTACCCATTTTATAGATGGGGCAGCTGGTCAGTTATTCAAGGCCACATGAGTGGCAGAATTCAAACTGAAGGCCCAATGGAGACACCCCTTCATTGTCCGCCCGAGCATCTGTCACAGCATCTTACTATAATGTATTACAAAGCTCTGTTCCCTTTATCTACTCCCC
>PVHP010010209.1:6347-21044 GCA_004024765.1 Zapus hudsonius | reverse complement strand
GTGTGGAATTAAGTGTGGCAAAGAAACAGCAGTCAGACAGACAGGCCACAGCACTCAAGACACAAGCAGGCTGCTCCCCCACCCTGCCAAAGAGGATGTGGAGCCAGAGGCCAGGCCTGCAGCTGCATATCACCCTGTTTTCTTTCTTTTTGTAAGTATTCGATTAGTTATTTATAAGGAGAGAGAGAGAGAGAGAGAGAGAGAGAGAGAGAGAGAGAGAGAGAGAGAGAGAGAGAGAATGGGCATGCCAGAGCCTCCAGCCACTGCAAAGAACTCACCACTCTGTGCACTCAGCACTTGTGCATCTGGCTTTACGTGGGTGCAAAGGAATCGAGCCCTGGGGTCATCAGGCTTTGCAGGCAATCACCTTAACCATTCACCATCCCTCCAGGTCCCACCCTGGTTTCTAGAGAGAACAGTGCTGGTGTTCGCTTTGACCTCCCCAAGCAACATCAAAGTTAGCCTTCAAGGACAAGGGAGGTCATCGAAGAACCCTGTAGACATGGGCCGTGGTGGTGGGGAGGAAGGGATGGTGGTGCAGGGAATTTTGCTCAGCCTACCCCTCGCCTCCCAGAACCCTCTCCTTTCCCACCTTGCACTCCTGCTTAGCACTAACAACCATGAACCGTGTCAGGTGCTCCCTTGTTAACTTTTGTGACTACCTTAGCAAGTTGTCACCTTTCATGAGGTTGGGGTCTTTGGTCCACAATGTCCAGCACCCAGGCCAGGCCTGAGTTGGAGAGTGCTCCACAAATATTTGTTAAGTGAAAAAAAAAGGAGTGAGCAAACAGGTTCAGAATCCGGTTTATTTTAAACGATAACAGAAGGAGCCACCTCTTCCTTCTTCCCCTTCTCCTCACAGTTGACTCGGTGCAAATTTACCTGCTTCTCAAAAGAGCCACTGTACCTTTCCCCAGTGAAGACACGACAGGGGCTCAGCGCTGCCCACTCTGAATCCACTGCAGCCCTGGGGCTTCTTTTAGTGTAGCCAAAAGTGTAAACTCCTGGACTGTTGTGCTCTGACCTATGCAAAACTCACCATGGACGCCCTTACCACGGAAAAAGCTCACCCACATAACTTGGCCAAGCAAACTAAACCCCAAGGGAAAGGGGGCCAAAGAAAACAGGCACCAAATCACAAAGTGACATGAGAAGAAAAATAATGCTAATTTGACAAAGAAAATAGGTAGATGCCTGCACAATGACCAAGGACTTAACAGATAAGATTACTACGTCATGCCTAGGAAAGAAGGGGTTGAGCCTCTGATTAGGAAAGCTGTGTGCTGAGGGCTCTGACGTACAAGGAAAACGTAGCAAAAACAAGGATTAATCACTTTTACTGGGACCAGGTCTGAACACTGTGCTAACAACCAAAACATTCACTGGTGACATAAGGGTTGCCAGGAGTCTGAGGGTTTTGTTCTCTGCCACCTAGAACTGGGATAAGTCATCACTTCCCCTGCAGGGCACAGACCCTGTAGGCTCTGATGATATGTGTCAGTCATTCCTAACTCCAAGCACCAGAACCCAGGGTACCTGAAGGTCGGAGGGTGGCAACCGGGTGCTAAGAGAGGTAGAGTCAGGTCAGACTGGTGGCGCTTGAATTGGGATTTGTTCCTGTGGGCTCAGGAGAGCCAAGGCAAGTACTTGGGGTGGGAGTGGCTGGCTAGACCCACAAGGTGCCATCAAGGTGGGGGTGGCTGAGGGCCAGAGAACAAACTAGGAAAGCAAGTCAAGAGTTCAAAAGAAAGATCCTTGCAACAAGCTCATGAGAGTGGAAAGAAGCTAGCGAGGAAGTGGAAGGGATCCGTGGGGTGGGGAAAGCAGTCAGGATGGTGTCCAGCCTGCTGGGCCGGCTGGGGCAGCCATCCATCAGGGCAGGCCAAGAAGCAGGCTCCAGGGGAGGTGAGGGAATAATAGGCAGCCATGAAGGGAAGAATATACCTGGACCCAAGCACCCCAGACCACAGACCAGGTAGGTTGAGCTGTGCTGTGTCACAAAGAAAATCTCAAGTTCCAAAGATTGGACACACTGCAGCTGGAATACCAGAAGCCACTTCTGCTGGAAAGTGTCAAACAGCTCCCATAAACTCTTAGGTGTAAAAAGAAATAAATAAAAAAAAGTTGGGCTGGAGAGATGGCTCAGAGGTTAAGGCACTTGCCTCCAGTGCCTAAGGCCCCGGGTTCAATTCCCCAGGACCCACATAAGCCAGACCCACAAGGTGGTGGCCCTGGTGCATTCTCTCTCTCTCTCTCTCTCTCTCTCTCTCTCTCTCTCTCTCTCTCTCTCTCTCTCTCTCTCTCCTGAAAATGGATAAATAAAATATTTTTTTTAAAAAGTCATTTTCAGAAAATGAGACATGACATGTCAGAATGTATGAAATGCAATTAAATCAGTGAAATCAGTGTTCACTGTGACACAGGACTCCAAGAAAGATGAATTATGAATTATTAATTTTATTTTGGGAAAATTTATGAATTATGAGGTTTATTAAGGAAAATTGGTGTCTAGGGAAGGACTTGAACAATTACACACATCCATGGAGACAGTACCTGAGGGCCCAAAACATTCAGAAGAAACACACACGGGAAGTGGATCGTGAGAGCACCAGCCCTTCACCTTCCTAGAGATTAAGTGGTGAAGAACTTGGGGCTCAAGGACACATAACAGAGGGAGAAAACACCGAAGTACGGACCAGGAAATTCAGATGTCAAGAAAATAACCAAGAAAATCAAGAGAGTTATTGCATATGTGAGAGACCCAGTGTTTAGAAAAGACACCTGGAAAAACCAATGAACATGTCAGACACACCAGAAAAGGGTCCAGGCAAATAAAAAGGAGCCCTCTCCTCTCCTCGCCAGGCTGGGACAGGGAGGTAACTTACCCACTGTTATTTAGGGGAAAGAACTGCAGGTCAGTCAGGTGCCAAGAGAGCCAAGCCAAGAGTCATTCCCTTCCCCTCCTCAGCCAGGGTAAGAACAGAGAGAATACCACCAGGAGAGGGATCGCGTGAGTGACAAGCCCTTTAGAGTTAATTAGAGGGATTTTGTCATCAGACTCAGGTATGTAAGGGAGAAATCTGGTTACTGTGTGGATTTAGGGGGCTGCTCCCGAGGCTAGCCCACCTAGGTGTGCGAGATCTGGGAACCAGTAGGGGGAGCTGTAGCCATTGGGAATGAGCCTGGATCAGCCTTCAAGGCATGGTCTCTCTTGAGGCCTCTGTTCCTATCTAAACTGTGTGTGTGTGTGTGTGTGTGTGTGTGTGTGTGTGTGTGTGTGTGTGTGTGTGTGTGTGTGTGTGTATAGCTATATGTATAGGTATGTATATGCATATGCATATGTATATGTATATGCAGATGCATAAGCATATGTATATGTATATGTGTGTATGTATGTATGTATGTTTATGGCCAGAAGCCAGCATCAGACCCTGTCTCATCATTTTAAAGGATCCTCTTCCACCTCCCTTTCTTGGTTCTCACCCCCTCCTTAATCTTTTATGATGAGACAAAGTCCTTCCTGGGGCATGATTACCGGATGCAGAAGACCAATGTGTGCTGTGAGATGCCCACCAGAGAACGGGACACACCTCTGAGGGGACAGTATTCCACCCAGCTAGAGGACCATCTCTCTGCCTCTCCCCTTTTGTCAGCCCATAAAACCTCTTAGCTCCCTCGAAGCCCCCTGAGTCAGAGATTTGGGGTGGAAAGTGTCCTCCGTCTTCCTTGGGCTTTAAATAAACTTGCCACGTTCTACCAGCTCTGTCTCTCAGGGTTTCGGTAGAGCTGTTATTGTCATCTAGGAGCTGAGGTTCGTTTTCTCTGTCAGTGACAGATTTAAAGGACAGGGAAACGCTTAAAAGAATAAAATTTATTTTTAAAAAAGTAAAGAAGGCAGAGAATCCACAGACCCAGTGGGAGCTGGGCCTTTATTGAATGAGGGAACCCTGCTTCCAGCACCCCCCCCACACATCTGGAGTCCATAATTGGTCAACTTAAACATAAAACAAAAGTGTTAGTGCTGATTGAGTTGGTCACCAGGCATCCAGCACCTTGCAGGTCCCAGAAGTTCATTGGTGGGAAAAGCTACTCACACAGGAAAGAAGATTCAGTCGACAATAGAATTTAACCATCCCAGTGCATAAACAAAATGGAGTTATTTGGGGAAACTGGGCCCCAACTGATGGCTTTAGTTTTGGGGGGGCTTTAGGAGTTGCCTGGGCGGAGGTGGTGCATGTATGTGTGAGGAGGGAAACCGAATGGAGGTGCTGTGTGCACATAAGGCCTGTGGTTGTAGGAACCTCTCTAGGAGTGAGCAAAAGTTCAATCACACAAAGCACACTCATCCTTAGGAGTGTCTCCAAGTGAGGCATTCAGAAACCCCGTCAGATCTGAGTGTTTTTATACACAGAACCTCCCCCCAGGTCCCTATTTCTACATATCTTCTATCACAGCCCTCCAACCTGAACACATCTGTAATGTCCTGGCCATGTGGGCACAGCTTCCAGAGCTGCACTTAGAGCAAAAGGTGACACAGACAAGATGCCATGCTGTATGGGCTCACGTGGGGCCTTGGCAAAGCATGAGCTCAGAGAAGCAATATCACGGGGTGGGCAGGGGTGCTGGTCATAAGCCAGCATCTGACCTTGGGTGCTGAGGTCTGTGTCCTCTGTACCCGGAGAAGGTGCTGGTTTGGAGGTGGCCCTGTGGTCACAGTGAGATTAGCTAGTATCTTTTATTTTTATTTTTTAATTTTTTAACTCTCCCCCTGCCCTCATCTTCTCCGTCCTTATGCCCATTCCATTTAAATACCCTGAGTATTGTTTGGTTTGGTTTTTTAGGGTAGGGTCTGGTCTCACTCTAGCCCAGGCTGACCTGGAATTCACTGTGTAGTCTCAGGGTGGCCTCGAACTCATGGTGATCCTCCTACCTCTGCCTCCTGAGTGCTGGGATTCAAGGTGTGCAACACCAACGCCCAGCTTAACCCTAGTACTCTATTGACTTTCATATCTACTTTCTGCACCCCTTAAGCCTCCCCCCTTTTCCTTCACAGATCCTTTCTAGCTTCCTGACCCCTACTGACTCTTACTTGAAATTACATACAAACCTAAATTCAAAGCTAGGGTCTTCATATGAGTGTGACCATGGGGCTCTTGTCTTTCTGACCCAGGATTACCTCACTGAGTATATTTTCCTAGTTGGTGATTTTGGTTCTGGACTGGCTGCTGATCCCCTCAGCGATCTGTTGGGCCCAGATGTTTGGTGGAGGTTGTGTTCTGTACCAACAACCTACTGGGTTCCTGTGTGTCACTTGAGTCAAGGGTGGCTGCAGACAGGAAATGGGGAAAGAAGGGCCTGGGTGTGGTGACAACAAATGCAGCTTTCCCAAACCACTTTTCACAAGCCTGTTGGCCCCTGTGAGTCTTCAGGGGCCCTGGGAGAAGCTGGAGACCGTGGTGTTGGTTATGTCTGTCTCCATGAAGGTACAGTGATGACAGAAGCAATTGTCCTCCAGTTGAGGGGCAAGTACTGAGAACCAACAAGTCCCTGAAGTAGGAATCTGGGGAGCCATCATTCCTGCAGTTCTGGAAAATGGGATCAAGGGCAATCCCACTAGGGACAGCCATTCTGCCAGGCCAGGGGTGTAGGGGCCCTGGCCAGCTCTGTCCTGCAGGTACCATTAGCTGACCATGATGAAGTGATGCAGCACTCTTCAACCTGCAGTAGGGGGCGCTGTGGTCCCACTTCTCTTCCCCAGCACAGGGTCAGGGAAGTGGGGATCCTGAAGGAGCTTCGACTACCCTTTTAGAAATAGCCAGGCTGTGGCTTTTGGGGACCCCCACCTTGAAATTCATGTCTAGCTCCTCCTCCTTCAAGCTTGACCATGTCATTATGTCAGTGTTAGCTTTTAAAAAAAAATTGATATCTTTATTATCCAAAATTAGATACATTGTATGAGCAAATATTGTGTTGGTACCCCCATTTCCCTCTTCCCTGTCCCATATCCACTGGGTATCCTCTTCAGTGGGCATACTAGATCAATCCATGGGGTAGGGGGTTATGGATAGCATAGGAGCCATGTTCCCCTGCCCCTTTGTATGTTGTTGCTGAGGGGGACACTGTTTCTGGATATTCTCCCCCACATGGCTCTTACACTCTTCCCGCCCCCTCTTCCGCTCAGTTCCCTGAATCATGGTGGGTGAGTTTTAAGTCTGCTTTATTGTTGAGATCTTAAGGGTCTCTGTACTTCTTCTTTGGGTTGTGTTGGAAATTGATGTCTCTCTTGCTGACTTACCCTGGGTTAACTGATTGGCTGTGGTTATAGGTCTCTTGCTTATCCCACCACTCTCTCAAGGGTTTCATTTGGGGCCTACACGATAAGCCTGGGGTGGTTCATCTCCAGCCTGGATATCAGCAATCCACCTGTGACTCATTGGTGGAGTTGGAATGACCACGGCTCTCTCACTGCCTTCTGAAAAACACAAACAGAGAGTGAGATCAGTATAGGTTAACTGAGACACACATTTCTAACTTGGTGAGATTCTATTGAGATTAGCCTCTCTGCAGTTCTCTGGTAAAGGGAATTTCTCCTTAAAGCCCAATTTTTTGGTTCCCATAGGATTTTTCCCTGAGTCCCAATTCCAGTTAAGGGTTCCTTGTCACTGACTGGATCTCTTGGCCATTTGAAAGCTGTTGATTACACCCCTCCTCGCTAGGTTTTGGTGCTCTTATTGCATAAGTGATCACTTCTTCGCTCACTGATTTCTCCCAGAAGGAAGTGTGTTCAGCCAATGGCAAGTCTACATTTTATATCAGTGGTCTCTGCTTTCTTCAAATACCATTGACCAATTTCCCCTGGCCGCTTATGTAGTGCCTTCCAGCACTACACTTGCTACCATCTGGGGGCTGGTTACCATTCTGAATTTCGCAGGGTCTCTCTGTGTAGTTTGATGACTTTCTGTGGTTTCTTCAGCAATAGGATCTTACCTTTGGCCTGGGGTGGGTATTCCAGAGCTTTGACAGAATTTTCTCTTGTTTCAGAGACCTCATGGGTCTCTCTGATCAACAGCTCAGTGTGGGAAGGAACCAATGACTGGGACAGGGAGTTGCAGGCCTGAGCAGTTTTTCATGGGGTTAGGCTTCCTCCCCTTCTGTTCATGGCCTTTTACCAGGCCCACAGCTTCCTCGAGAGCTTACTGTATGAAAGTAAGGATTTAATGATTTCGATTCATTATTGGTTTAGCTTATTGTATAAGTCTCCCCTTCCTCCCCACATTCCTTCCACCTCTTTCACAGTCTCTCATTTCCCCTGACAGGTTTGCTTAGAGTTTAAGCTTAACCTGGTTAGGAACCACATATGAGGGAGAATGTGTGACGTTTGACTCTATTCTTGTGTGAGTTTGCTAAATAAGATCTGCTCCAAGTCTGTTCACTTTTCTTTAAATTTCATTATGTCATTTTTCCTTTCTGCTGAGTAGTATTCAATCTTGTAAATGTACCACAACTCTGATACCCATTCATCCAGGGATGGGCACTTGATTCCAATTCCTGGCTATTATGAATTGAGCTGCAATGAACATCGTTGCACTAATGTCTCTGTGCTGAGGTGTGACGTCTTGAGGGTAGATGCCTAGTAGGGGGATAGCTGGGTCCATTGGTAGCTCTATGTCCATTCTGTTCAGAAGTCTCCACACTGCTTTCCATAAAGGTTGAACGAGTTTGCAGTCCCACCAGCAGTGAATGAGGGTTCCTTTTTTCTCTGCATCCTCGCCCGCAACTATTATTGTTGGAATTCTTTATGATTGCCATTCTGACTGGAGTGAGGTGGGATCTCATTGTAGTTTTGATTTGCATTTCCCTGATGCTTAAGGATGAGGAGCACTTTCTTAAGTGAGAATTGGCCATTTGTGTTTCCTCCTCTGTGAATTCTCTGTTGAGATCAATGCCCCATTTTGTGGGGGGACTATTAGATTTTTTTTTTGAGTTCTTTGTAAGTTCTAGATATTAGACCTCTGTCTGTGGTATAGCTGGCAAAAATCATCTCCAAGTTTGATGGTGACCAATTGGCTCTGAGTATGGTATGTTTGTCCAGAAGCTTTTAAACTTGATGAGGCCCCATTGGTTAAGTATTATTGCACTTCCTGGGCTACTGGAGGTTTGCTCAGGTGGTTTTTCCCTATTCCTATCTGATGGAGAGTTCCTCCTATCTTTTCTTCCAGGGTTTTCAGGGTTTCAGGTCTTATGTTGAGGTCTCTGATCCACTTGGAGTTGATCTTTGTGCAGGGTGAAAGGGATGGCTCTATTTTCGTTTTTTACAGGTATTAATCCACTTTGTCCAGCACCATTTGTTGAAGATGCTATCTTTTCACCAGATAATTGTTCACCAGATAATTGTTGGCACCTTTGTCAAAGATCAAGTAACTATAGTTCCTCGAACTAAGAGCAGGGTCTTCAATTCTGTTCCATTGGTCTGTCTGCCTGTTTTTATGGCAGTACCATGCTGTTTTTATTACTATGGCCTTGTAGTATGTCTTTAGATCAGGAATGGTGATACCTGATACCTCCTGAGAAGTTTTTTTATTTAGGATAGATTTGGCGTTTTGCCCTTCCAAATAAATTTTGAGATTTTTTTTTCTATGTCAGTGAAGAAAGATGCTGGGATTTTTATTGGCATGGCATTGAATCTATAAATCGCTTTTGGAAGGACTGCCATTTTTACTATATTAATTCTCTCTACTCAGGAGCACGTAATATCCTTCTATCTTATCACATCCTCTCTTTCCTTCTGGAGCATTTTAATGTTTTCATTATACAAGTCTTTCACATCCTTAGTTAATGCTATTCCAAGGTATTTGATTTTTTTTGAGGCTATTGAAAACAGGACAGTCTCTCCGATATCTTTTTCTGTATGCATATTATTTGTATCCAGGCAGGCTTCTCATTTTTGTGTGCTAATTTTGGAACCTGCCACTTTGCTGAAGGAATTTATCACCTTCAGGAGTTTACCGATACTATTCTTTGAGTCTGTTATTTTAAAAAAAAGTTTCTAGGTAGGTTTTCATTGCTTTTTAAATAAACCTCAGATATATTTTTATTGTCCCCATCCCTCTCTTACTGAACCCCATCTTCTTTTTTTTTATTGTCCATAATGAGTTACATTATTTAGTGGGCAGACAATGAGTTGTTATCCCCAATTCCCCGATGCCCCCCTCCCCCATCCCCAATCATCTGGATATCCTCCTCCGTGGGTCATCTGGATCAGTCCTTGTGACAGAGGACCATGGATAGCCTAGTATTCAGCCAGGTTCTCCTGGCCCTAGTATGTTGTTACTGAGGGGTGCCATGACTCTGGATCGTCTCCCCCACCATGGCTCTCACAATCTTTCTGCCCCCTCTTCCGCTCAGTTCCCTGAGTCGTGGTGGATGAGTATTAAGGCTGCTTTAATGTTGTGTCCATCTTCTTTCCAACTAGTCCAGCTTCCGTTTTCAGGTCTTTCCCCCCCCCCCACTTCTCACCCATGACACTTTGCCAGGCCCAATGTGATTCAGGTCTTTTCCAGGTAACAACAGTCACCATGAGGTCATGAATATCAAGACCACTTTGTCCAGAAGTCAGCATCGTAGGCACTCCTCCCCTTCCTTTGTCTGTTACAGTCTTTCCACCACCTCTTCCGCGGTGCTCCCTGAGCCTGGGAGGGTGTCACAGAGATGTCTCATTTAGTGGTGAGCACTCAACTGTCCCTTCTCAGCACTATGATGAATTTTGCGTGTCCCCAGTACTCACTACTATCTGCAAAAGAAAGTCTTTATGACAAAAAGTGATAGTGGCATTAACGTATGGTCATAAGCATAAATATTTAGATAACAATTTGATGGGCATAAGAGATCCATTTAGCCATTTAGTAGTAGCTTACCCCCTAGAGCCTATGACCTTCTCAGCCATAGGCTTTGAAAAAAAAAAACCCTCCCATGGAGCAGGCTCACATCCAACCAGAGAGCAGCGTGTACCCATAGCAGCCATGCCACTATTGCACCTGTGGGCACATCTTGCCTGGCTAGCCAGCTGTGTAGCTTGTAGAGTCCACTGCTGGTTAAGGCTATTGATGTCTTTCCTCCCCCAGCAGCCTGCACAGTACTTTCTAGCACTAAGACCAATCATAGTCAGCTGGAAGGAAACTTCCAGCTCAGTTCCAGATTGATTTCTGTGACCTGCAGCTGATGTATGTGGTGTCTTCATCAATAGAGTCTTATCATCTAGTTCTGGTGGGCAACCAAGGACATTGGCAGTAGCCTGTATTGTTTCAGGGGGACACAGAGATTTCCCTGATCAAGAACTCATGGGAAGGTATTCCAACCCTGGCACTGGGGTTTTCCTATAGCAACCTATGGCTTCTAAGCACAGCATTATCCATCCCCAAAGGGTACTTATGCCCAAACTCTCTCTTTTTTTCCCCATATGGTTTATTTATAATATCTTTAGTATTTGTTAACCTTCCCCCATGTTAGTACTTTCTGTTAACTGGAACAAAATGTCCTCATGGCTGGGACTCCTACAGAACTCTCAGCCCCTGTTCCCTCTGGAGAATCTTCTGGGTTGGAGATGGTGGTAGGGTATGGTGGTTAATCTTGCCAACTTGACAGGATCTAGAGTCACCCAGGCATGGACAAACTTTGAGTGTGTCAGTGAGGGAGTTTTTAGATTGGATTAACTGAGGTACAAAACTCCTCCCGAACTGGGCGGTACCATTCTAGGGGCTGGGGAGAGGGCTCAGTGTTAAAGCACTTGCTACACAAGCATTAACGCCCAAGACCCTCTGAGTTTGATGCGGCCATACATGACTGTAATCCCAGTTATGTGGGGACCAGAGACCAGAGAATGGCTGGAGCTTTGGAAAACTGCAGCTCCAGAGAGAGAGAGAGAGAGAGAGAGAGAGAGAGAGAGAGAGAGAGAGAGAAAGAGACTCCATCTCAAGGAAACACATGGATACATGGATGTATGGTAGAAGAGGACATCTGGCTTTCTCCTCTGGCCTACACACACACACACACACACACACACACACAAAGTGCACGCATCATAACACAGCCATGCATACAATACATGCACACCACCTCACACCAGCATTCATCTCTCTGATTCCTGACTATGGACACAGTGTGACCAGCTGCCTTACCTTCCCCATCATGATGAACTGTATCCCCTCAAATGATAAGCAAAAATAAACCCTCACTACCTAAACTGCTTCTGTTGGGTGCCTGATCACATCAAGGAAAGGATGTGATCAGGGTCTGTGGAGATGGGCCCAGCCAATGACATTCCACTTCACTGTGCAGGCTGCCCGGAACAGAGGTCTCCTGCAGGGTCTTCTGTTCTCTACAGAGATGAGAGCCTTCCCCCAGGCACAAACACCCATGTGAGGAGACCCAGCTCCTTCTCTGCTTTCTCATCACTGACTCCTGTGACCTTGACCTCCTCCATGACACCCATATCCTCACTGCCATGCCATGTTTGCTGGAGCACCCTGGTTAGTGTCATGGTTAAGTTTTGTTGTCAACTTGGATCTTTTTAATTATCTTGGGTGGGTCTCAGAGGATGTTCACAGGAAGGCAGCCTCTCAGTAGGGGGCAGAATATAAGGAAGCTCAGGAGAGCTAGAAGTAAACATCCTTTCCTGTGTAGGCAGTGCAGGAAGGAAATTCCAGAGACTCGGGAAGCCATTAAGTCTGGAATAGGGTTGCAAGACCCCACCCTAAGGCTACATAAAGGTGAAAGGATTCTCTTCTTGCTCTCCTGCCTGTTTGCTGTTCCGTGTGTATGGTGTTGGTGATGGGTTTTTCTCTCTGCTCAGACCTGTGAAAGAGGACCAGCCTCTTTCACTTTTATGGAACTTCCCCTGTATCTACAGCTACAAATAAATCCTTTCCTCCCCAAAACTATGCCTGGTTTGAAGATTCATCCCAGTGATGTGTGGGCTGACTATGACAGAATTTGGTACCAGGAGTGGGGTGATGTGTTGAGATGAATCTGACCATGTGGATTTTGATCTTCTGGAACTTGTGTGCTAGAGGAATGGACATGGACTTGGTACTTGCAACTGAAGATGCCTTCCAGAGTGGTAAGCCAAGTTTTATAGACTATTCTGATGAGAATTTGGAAATGCTCAGTGCAGAGAGAATTGCATTTGGAGGCTTGGCTTGTGAACTTTCTATGGGGAAGGAGAGACTGCAGAAAACCTTAATAGAAGTGTGTGCCTGGGTCAAAGGGTGGGTGCATCTTACTGCCCATGCCCAGAGAGTTTGACCAAGGTTAAATTTAAGAAATGGACTGTGTGCTTGGCTATAGATATCAGACTGAGAATTTAAGATTTGAAGTTGGAAAAACCTCAAGGCAAGTTTAACTTACTGGCAGAGACTGGCTTTTGATTATGGCCCAACTGCTTTACATTGAAACAATGGAGAGATGCCTGAGGTGTTTCCACCCAGGAAGGACAGAAAGATGTACTGTGCAAACTCTTTGGAAATGAAATCACTGAAAGAAAGTAATCTGCTCTTCAAGGTCACATTTATTTTGTCCCTGAATTAACAACATGGCTGTGTCCTGCATACCTTGTACTGCATGAGAATGCATGCGTGGAGTGGGTCATGAAGTGCACAGGGTTCCAGGAGCTGCTGCTGAAATGCAGTATTTGGAACAGGGCATGAAGTCCCTGATTGGCAAGTGAAGCCATTGGAAGGTGGACCGTGGTTTGCAATGGAGACCTGAAGACATTTTGGACATACCAGGACTGTGCCTGAAGACATTTTGGACATACCATGGAGCGCTATTGGCTCGGGGTGGAAGCTTTCCCAGCTACTCAGCTAAGCTGGAGGGACAAAATTGAAAAATCCAGAGACTGTCTGTCACTGTGCTGTGGGACTTAAACTGCAGATGGGAATGTTTGCCCATGTTTGTTGAGTTTGCATTGGCTCAGTCTTTCCCTGTTATGTCTCATAGCAGTTGGAAATGTTTGCTCTGTGCCATTATATGTTAAAAGTTTGTAACTTGTTTTGATTTTCAAAATTTAAAGTTGATAAAGACTGTGGGACCTTTAAAGTTGGACTAAACATAATATAAATAGTTATAATTCTATTGGGGGCCAGGGGTGGATTGTGGTAGTTTGAATAATGTCCCCCAATAGCATGTGGCTGACTGTGACAGTTAGGATGGGGAGCACTTTGGGGATTTCATAGCGAGTTTGAGGAAATTAGGTATTTTATATTTCCTTGACAATTCTCATCAATAGCAAATTTCTATGCCCAGAGCAGCATCTCAGGTCTTGTGCCAAAACCCCTTCCCTCTCTACCTATCCAATGTCTCCAGGAAATGCCACATTACCCCCAGGGTAGGGGGCCACTCTCTGCTTCTCCTTCCTTCTGGCCATCTCTAGAGTTTCTAATGCATCAGGTGGTGGTCCGATGAACAACTCCATCCTGCTTCATAGCAACTGCTTCCTGCTTAAAGGTTACTGTGGTGGTTTGAATGCAGATGTATGCCCCCCATAGACTCAGGTGTTTTATTTATTAAACTTCTAACTTGGCTGTCCAGCATTCTGGCTAGAGGAGGTGTCACTGGGGGCAGATCCTGGAGTCCAGCCCTAACGTGTCACTGGGGATGGATCTAAATTACAGCCCAAAGGTGTAGAGCATGGTCTGTGCTCTTGGAAGGTTTCTGCGTTCGCTTGCTATTTTTGATGTTTGCTGGCTATTTGGTGGTTTCTCTCGGTTTGGATCTGTGAAAGGAAGCCAACTTCTTTAGTCATTGATGGAACTTCTCCTGGATCTATAAGCTTGAAATCAATCTCTTCCTCCTACAAACTGCCTGGTTCGATGTTTATTCCAGCAACATGGAGCTGACTGCAACAGTCTCTCAGGTAACCTAACAGTGAGGACTCCAGGTGCCATTAGGGTGGTGTGCATGGCTGGGGATCACCACCCAACAGCCTTGGCATGCTGGTAGACTGCAACTCATAGGAGAGAGCCCAAGACCTTTGAGCTTGTGTCTCACAAACAGCAAAGTTCCACCTCCCCCAGAGCCTTTGGGGAGGACTACCACTGTGCTCAGGATCCCCAGACCTGGCCAGCAGTCATGCCCACCCCACTATGCATGGGGGACAGGAGGCAAAGAGCTACTCCAGTGAGAAGGCAGTAACCATGAAGGGACCTGGTCCCATCAGCACTGCTCTTTATTTTATTTTATTTCTTACCCATAATTAGATTTACTAATAATTAATTACACTTAATAAGGGAATAATGTGTTGATGTCTCCAGTTCCCCTATTTCCCTCTTCCCTGTCCCCGGTTAGTTGGATATCCTCCTCTGTGGGCAGCCTGGATCAGTCCATGGAGTAGGGGTCAGTGCTGCACTTAACAGGACACAGCAGGGACTCTGATGAAATTGTTACAGTCCACGTGAGAGAATTACAGACCATCACGCTTCTTAAGCCAATTGAGAGTCCTTGGTAGCTGGTGGCTTAGAGTGACCCAGAAAGAAGGTGGCGTAGGGTTTATAACGCCAAAAACTACAATTGCATCATACTAGGTGCAGGCCAAATAATAGAAGTTCCTGTTAATCCATAACATCAAGCCAATGGCATAAATGTTACAGTTAAGCAAAAACAATGAACCTCTGGGAGTCATAGAAAGCAACAAACTTCCCTGTA
>PVHP010010208.1:0-48257 GCA_004024765.1 Zapus hudsonius | reverse complement strand
AAAGAAAGCCCATAGAACACACACACACACACACACACACACACACACACACACACACACACACACACACACGAGATTTTGAAGACTACAAATAAGGAACTAGCTTCCATGGAAATGGAGACTCAAAGAACTGCATTGTGATCAACATTCTGAGTGCCAGGGTAGCTGATTGTTATAGCTCCCATCAGAAAGCCAGCAGCTTTAAGTACCAAGAAAGGCTGATATTTCATTTTGAGTCCAAACACATAGCAAATTCCCTCGTATTCAGCGTTACATCAACATTTTTATTCTATTTAGACCTTCACTCTTTGGAGGTGGCACACTTGCACTAGGGAGTCAATCTACTTTATTCAGTTTACCAACTTAAAAGTTAACAATATCCCAAATCCCTGTTGTGTAAGCTTTTCCTGAGGAGGAATGGTCCAACATCTTTTCTCCCTAGATATATCATGAACAACAAACCAAAGTACCAATCCCATCAAAGCCCACTTTGGGGAAATCAATGAGTTTGCCAGAGTAGGAGTATTAATGAGGGGTTACTTAAAGAAGACTGGATGACTCAGAGAGTGCTCCATTAAGAGAAAGCCCAACTCTTCTTAAAAGTATATGATGCAGGGCTGGAGAGATGGCTCACTGGTTAAGGCACTTGCCTCCAGTGCCTAAGGCCCCGGGTTCAATTCCCCAGGACCCACATATGCCAGACCCACAAAGTGGTGGCTCTGGTGCACTCTCTCTCTCTCTTTCTCTGTCTCTCACTCAATCTCTGTATCTCTGCTTGAAAAATGAATAAATAAAATATTAAAAAAAAAAAGAGAAAGCCCTCCCCAGCAGAGGTCATGACTCTAGCAAGCTGCACCCCAGGAAGTACCCACAGGACTTGCAAGTAGCTCACCTGGCTGGTGAGTCTCTGCCTATAATTTTATCAAGTGGACAACAGAATTTATCCATGACAAATGGTCATCATCCATGATTGCAACTTCCTCATCACCCTCTGCAGAACCCAAACTGTGAGACTGTTTCATCAGACCACATCCTGATCAAGCATACCTACTTTTACAGATACACCCCAACCCCTTCCTCTGTTTCCTTTTTCTGTAACATCTCAGTTCCTATTATCACCTTGAACACAGAACTGGCATCACTGATTCCCCACCCCCCCACACATACCCGTGTTTTTTTTTTTTTCTATGTGGCCTCATTGCTTAAATCTTTCTCTGCCCTTCACCACTACTCATCTCTATGACTGACAGGTCAAGATGGGTAATTGAGCAGTCTGCTAGAACTCCACATCTAAGGACTTTTCCTTAAAATTCAGAAGCTTTTCTGATGCCAGAAAGTTTTGTCCCCAAATTAGAGTGTAGTGCTTCTATGTAAAGGTACTTAGACATGAGTGCAACCACGGTGTTTCTCTAACCAGCCTGGGAAAGCTGAAGGGAGTATAGAAAAGTCAAGGTAATGATCTCCTCTTGGTTCCTGGATGTTCCTCTCAAATATTTTATAAACCGAGGCTCAGGTGTTTAGAACCAAAGGTAGGAATAGAGTTGTCTCTGTTCTCTTTTCTCTCACATTTCTCTTCTGAGGAATGAGCCTGGCACTTTGAGGAAGAAACAAGGACTAGTCAAAGAAAAAACTTGAACTGATGAGATTCAGAAAAATAAAGAAAGAAACAAAGATATAGGGTTTCAGAATATAAGCCTGCAACACAGCTGTTCATATTTCTTGCCTTATATTATCATAGTATTAAAAAGGCTAGATATATTTAGAGAATTCTATTCAAGGATTGATGCTAATGAAAATTTCTAGCTACTATAACTTAATGAAATTAATTTGTAGAATTAAGACATATTTTATGTATATATGTTTATATACTTAGAACCACATGCATGTATATATACAAATATAGAATTGTATATACCCAAGGCAATGCTATTGTGTAGATCTATTCCTGGCTCAACACAAACATCACATCTTGAAAGCTAATTTTCTTTATCAGTAAATAACCCACTAATGAGTGTTCAAGGAAAAGTGAGATCATATCAATATTTGGAAGAGCCTGAGCAAGGAAATATCATTCTAAATCTCTTGCCTCCTCACAAAATGCAGAAACATTAGTTTCCAGAATTTCCCTTACAAAGAACATAAATTAGATATCAAATACAAATAAGTTACATGGAACTTTGTTAACTCAAACAACTTTTGCTAATTTGATTTCTTTATTTAAATTGTACATTCAAGATTAAATAATTGGTTTTCTTATTGGCCTCCATAGTCTCTGTAAACTACTTAAAAATCTTCCCTGCTCACAGCAGACCAGTCACTGACAAAACAGGTAGGACTGCACCTGTCACCAACATTTACACTTTAGCATAGAGCTGTGTTATTCATATATTTCTTAGGCTCATATGGCAACAAATATGGCATAAACCATTGTTCCAAATGATGGCAAGCTGATTTTCCAGAATTATTTACATAAAACCACTCAGCAATAGTAGAATGACATGAAAGTATGAACAAGTTTCAAAGCGATGGAGAGAAAACACAAATGGGAGTTTCCCATAGAATGACAGCCTGGCTTATCAGGAAAACATTCTTGGTTGTTTCTATTGCTGCATAAACAATCTTGAAAAATATAGGCAGAGCCATTCAGTGCTGCACAATGGCTTAGTCGCAACCAATCTGTAAATGTCTTTGAAACATTTAACGATTGACAAATGGAACTAGCACGGCATTTATCCTCATAGGTGGATAAATGATAAATGACATATTTCCAATTTTCTCTTTCCCTCCCTCTCTCTCTATCCCTTCCTCCCTCTCTCCCCTCTGGACATCCAGTGTGGGAAGGCCCCATTGCTGTCATAGTTGGGTTCATTGTAACTGTACTACTTTGCAGAACAGGACTTGTTTTCCCAACGTAAGATGAATAATTTATCCATTTACTGTCATTCTAAACATATTTTGGTAAAGAAAACTAGAAGATAATGGGCACCTTGTGCTTTTGGGTGCATTAAAATACTTTCTCCTTGCCTGAGGTTTTATTATTGATCTAAAACTTGTGTATCCTTTGCAGTGTTTTTGAACATTTTGTGTCATTTTCTAATGCGATATTATCTCCCCAGGCATTAGTTACCCACTCCTTCCAATGCATCATCTTATTCTTGGAGATGTTTCCCAAATATATATTTCCCACAACAAGGTTTTGACCCTGCCTTTTTGTCCTCTTTACCTGTGCATCTCCAAAGTCTCACAAGGGGAAGCTTCAGCACCAGGGTCTTCACAATGAGCAGACCCCTTCAGAGCAGAACGCTTTTTGTGACTTTGGCTTAATAGAAATTGAAATTTGAAGTCAATTTTTGTTTCTTCCACTTTGTATTGTTCTGTTTTAATCCATTACTGTACTGATCCCCGTTAATATGCATCTGTACTCCATGCTTCAGGATTAGGTATCAGTTGACAAGCCTTCTAGATACTAGTGTACAATTTTGACCGGCAATTTTAAATAATTTCAGAAAAATTTAAATAAAGATCAGAACTTGTGTTTTTAGAGGCTCCTATAATACAAGAAAACCTGAAAATGTTTTATCTTAAAATTGAAAACAATTTTAATTTCAAATGTCTAGGGTAGGTTTTCATACTAATCTTCATTTCAAGCTTTTCTTATCTTCCTTAGATAAGCTGTAGTTGACCCATAAGATTTACATAGAATGACATGAGCACATCTCAAGTATTGACCAACAAATGTTAAGTGCAAAAGGATTATATTATAGCCCCATATTAAAAAATGGAGGAGGGAAATAAACTGTAAATAATAGCAAAACAGGTGAAGCGGGTACTTTATATTTCCACTTACAGCAGTAGCGTTCAGTAGACAGTAATCCTGGACATAGAGAAAAATGGAAAATTAAACAGACTTAGAAAGTAATATAGATGGGTTAGGAAATTACTGTAAGGAGTGCTGTAGATGATTTGTTGAGGAGGAATGCTAAGCAATATTCCTAAATGTGAGGCTTAAGAAATTTGATGCCTGATAAGGATTTCCAGAGATAGAAGAGATAAGGTGCCTGCATGGATAAAAGGTCTTGATTATAAACTGCTTCATCATTTTAATGGTGATGATGTCATTATCATCAACATTATGACTGTTATTTTTGGGTTAGAAAAACCAGTGACTCAATGTTGTATTTCCTGTGCTTGATACAATAGATGTTTACATCCTCACCCCTAAATTTATATGTCAAAACATAATCTGCAATGTACTGCTAGTGGAAATGGCTTGGGAAATTATTACATCATAAGGAAAGAGTCCTTGTGAATGGGATTGGTGCCCTTACTAAGGAGACCCCAGAGAGCACTACGATGCTTTCTTTCTTATGAAGACACAGAAAATGGGTATCATAGAAAAACAACAAAAATTATTAGTTCTCCCCAGACATCAAATTCCTTGGCTCCTCACTGCAGTACTTTCAAGCATTCAGACTTGTGAGAAATGTGTGTAACTTGTGTTTTAATTAAACGGGGCTCATAGTTAAAAGACTATGTTGAGTCTTACATGAGACTTTGGCTTTTTGAATGGTGTTGGGATTGATAAAGTCTAACTGTTAAAAGTTAGACTAAATAAAGCCAGGTGTGGTGGCGCACGCCTTGAATCCCAGCACTCAGGAGGCAGAGGTAGGAGGATCACCATGAGTTCAAGGCCACCCTGAGACTACATAGTGATTTCCAGGTTAGCCTGGACTAGAGTGAGACCCTACCTCGAAAAACCAAAATAAATAAATAAATAAAAGTTAGACTAAATATATCTTGAATCATGAGATGCCCATGAATCTATATGCTCCAGGAGTGGAATGTGGTGGTTTGAACCTAAAAATATTCCCAATAGATGCATGTTTGAATACTCAATCTTCATTCAGTTAGTGGCACTGCATGGGAAGGTTGTGGAATCAGTAGAGGTGGTTCCATGCTGAAGGAGGTGTGTCAGTGGAAGTGGAACATGAGGAGTTCCAGCCCAGTTCTCCTGCTTGCAACTTTTCCTCAAAACTAAGCAAAAATAAACCCTTTTCTTCTTTTACCTGCTTCTGGTTCAGTATTTGTCCAGGAATTAGGGAGTTAGTGTTTCAGAATCCAAGCACAATGAAGACCTTTGGGCATTAATATACTTAAAGATCCTAAAATCACTCAAACAAGGCCTGGGCTGTCACTATCTTTGTTTTTGTTTTCTTCAACATTAGAACCTCATAAAGTGTGGTTGTGTTGAGACAACAAAGGCCCATCTAACCTTCTCCTCCATCGCAGCAATGCTGTGGCTATTAAACAGGAGGAATATTAAATTAATTCACAGGTCTGTGCAACACTTGAATTTAAAATATCTGTGATAACCTCCTGCATTTGAACACTTAGCCCCCAACTGGTGGTACTGATTGGGAAAGTTGTGGAACCTTTGGTGGTGGAGCTTTACTGCAGGAAGTGTTTCACGGAGGATGGTCCTTGACTTTATAGCAGGGACCCATGTGCTGTTCTCTCTCTCTCTCTCTCTCTCTCTCTCTCTCTCTCTCTCTCTCTCTCTCTCTCTCTCTCTCTCTCTCTCTCCTTGGCTTCTTGCTATGGCATACCAAGCCATCCGTACCATGATGGATTCTGAGATTCTGATGGATTCTAGTCTCTGAATTGAGCCCCTTTCTTTATAAGCTTCTGCTGGTCAGGTATTTTATCCCAGCAATAGGTGAGAAAATCACTAATAAATAAATCTTTTATTATAAACCTTCAATATATATTCATGTGCATATAAACTTGCATATATTTTTAAGTGAGTTTTCCAAGTTTTTGTGTTTTACCTAAGTCATTAGTTTTAGACTAGTAACCAGATTTGATCTAAATTCTTGGTTTTAGCAGTATCAAATCTCTTATTTTAAGTTGTTGCTGTCTTAGTTAATAAACTTCAGGTATTAGGACAAGTCTCACACCAAACTGTCTTTCAGATACTCCACCCCATGTTAACCTCAACTTACTGGGATTCTAATTATTCATAAGTAAGACAAGATTATAAATGAATTTTGTATATATGTTTCTACTTTTATACATATCAAAATTACCACAGTTTTACAGAAATATAAGTAACTAATTTTGAAACCATTTGGATAATATATAAACACATTGCACAATCTATTTGGATAATTGAGACAGTATATTCAAAACAGAAATCAAAGTGAAGCTTTAAATAGTGTCAAGAAATTCTAAAGAAAAAATTCAGCTTATTTCTACTAAGAACATTTCTATTGCAGTTTGGATAATAAACACCAAAATGTGATTATACAATATAAATAAATTTTAATGTATATCAGATTATATATACATATATTTCATAAGAATTTATTATATATTTCACAAAGAACTAGAAATAGTGAAGGTTTTCATTTTCTAGAACAAAGAAATAATAAATGTTTAAGGAGCAGAAAACACTAATTGTCTTCATGTTATCATTGTAAATTTTATGTTTGTCAGATGACTATATTGAATCCTATCACAATATGCCACCAAAAGTGTTTTTTTGAAATGTAGTTCCATTGCATTTAAATATACAAATTATACCAAAATAGACCAGACTACATAGCTTAATACCAACATCTAAATGAACTACACCCACAGATATGTACACACATGCTCTCTGGTACATCCTTTCATGCCTACAGCATAGCTTCATTGTGTAAACATGTATTCATTGCCAGAAATATCACCAAAATATGTTCAGCCAGTGCCAGCTTGCCATATATTTTACATGATGACACATTGGAGCCATGCAGTTGTCCATGTCATTTTATAATCATGCTAATAATTACCAGGCAACTAAGTTATTCACCAAAATGTAAATGTTATCTTTAATTACTTTATGAAGTTGCTATGGAAATTGAATTGCTAATTCAAACCATAAACTTAGTTCTTTTATAATATTTTCGATCCTTTTCAATATAAATGTGAGATGAATTAATAAAGCAGGGAATCATGTGCAAACAAATTAATTTTTCTTGATACGTTTTCTATTCGTATAACTTCCATATGATACTGTGAAAATTTATCACTTCTCTCTTGAATCTTCAAAGCATGGCTGGGCTCTGAAAATTAAAAAGAGAGGAATAAAATAAATCTTTCATAACATACAATTTCTACCTTCTGTCAGGAACTAAATTATTAGCAAACCTTTTATAGGTTAAACCAACCATTACATTTTTATGGTTGTGTATATTTTCAAACATAAAGAATACAGCTTTCTCACCATAAACTATCTACATGCAACAAATGTTGGCATGTCCACAGCAGCAGTCGATGTAACAATTTGTCATTTTTCTATTTCTGTTTTTCTACAGGATTTTTTTATAGAGCTGTAAGTTTCTCTGAGAATTTTCTTGCATCTATTTATGACTTAAAATGCGATAAACACTGACTGTGTGCCAGCCCTTATTATAAGTGATCTATATTCATGTCTTCACTTTAAGAAATTTTGGTCACTATAATATTTCACTATTTTTTTAGGTAGCATGTAATGAAAGTATCTAAAGAAACCTACAGGGCCTTACCATCTCTTGAAAATTCTACTTGTATTATGAAATTTAAAGCTATATTATAATTTAAGTGAACATTGAAATTTTATATGTATGCTTCTAACATGTCAATTTGATTTCCCAGATAACACAAGCCATCTTGGTCTTATTAATGCAACACACACATATACTCACACACACACACACACACACACACACACACACACACATATATATATATATATATATATTTGTAGATACATTCATATTAAAATTTCCTGGTCAATTGTAGGGTTATTTGGAATTAGGGAAGCTTAACAACATACAAATTTTAAGATTTAGAATAGGGTTAATTAGATTCAAGTGCTTTTAATTAACTCATCATAAATATTTCTCCAATTAATGATTCAACATTAACTAAGAATATAAATTAATAATATTTTTTAAAAAATTAAAATCATTTTCATAGATATTTTTTCAACACACACCCAAATATTAAAAAGTAATGAAACAGTATTCAAAGGTTTCTACAAATATTTGACAAAGAGCACAAGAGAATATAAGAATAAACAAAGGAGATATGCCATAATGTATAACAGTGGTGTCCTAGCTATTCACACTGTGGCATGACGCTGTCATCTGAACACATTGGGATACTTTCATAGTTATCATGGGATGCATGCTGCCCCTGTCATAGGCCATAGGTTGGATATAGTTCACCTATGATGGAATATACTGTAACAATACATACAATGCACTAAAATTCAAAAGAATTGAATCTTTTCAGGCTCATGGAGAGATAAAATTTCTTAATAAAGTCAATAACATTTTACAATAGAGCATAACTGAATATCAAAACACTTGGACAGATCATTGCTGAAACAGTAAGGATTAAGGGAGAGACCTACCTCACAGTAAGAGGAGAATATCCAGTGTTGTCTTCTGGCCTCCCCACAGATGTGCCTGGGCATGCACATTGGCACATACATCTTCCTACACTACACATGCCTGCAAAATATTCAAGTCTAAAGCCAGAAGATGGTACATCTCTTTAATCCCAACACTCGGGAAGCACAGGTAAGAGGATCACAATGAGTTCTAGTGAGTTCTAGGTCAGTCTGGGCTAGAGCAAGATTTTACCTGGAAAAACAAGAAAAAAAAAAAGAAAAGAAAGAAGAAAGAAAGAAAAAAAGAGAGAAAGAAAAAAGTCAAGTCTAAAGTCTGAATCGTGTGTATCAATATAATCTAAGCATGTATGTGTGCAAATATGTACACACCATGCAAATATGTTCAGAGGCCAGAGAAAATTGCCAGGTGTCCTCTATTACTCTCCCACTTTATTTTCCTGAGATAAGTGAGGTAAAGTTCCCAGAAAAGCGCTGTACCCACTTCCCACAGGGCTGGATGGACTGATAGAACTCCTGTGAGCACAGAGAGATGGGATGATGCAAAGTCACAGCCAAATTGCCTTGGGCTTCCTTTAGCCCCTTAATACTATCTATTACTGTCCACCTACGTGTCTGACCTAACATCCTTATGGCTATCAGGTGACCAGGTGTGACCTTTCAGGAATGGACTAACAGGCCACCAGCTTCCACCAACCCAACGGCCAATGTCATCTAAGAATGTCAGCTAAGAATGAATGTTTCCCCACTTTGCTGTAACCTGCCTACCTGATGATTAGCAAAGTATTTGCAAAGTGCCTTGATTTATGACTTACTTCTTTCTGTTCTACCCTTATGACCCATGAAACTTTTATGAAATTATTAACATGTTGGAATGTGAAATTGTGGTAACCTAAATCTGTGTTCTAGGGCCCTGGTCACTCATGTTTGGCTCCAGAATAAACTATCTCTTATCCTCTTTGAGGTGAGGTAACAGCTGTATCTTTTGCATTGACATAGGGTCTCTTGCTAGCTAAATCTGAAACTATCTTTTTTTTATGTCAGACTGGACTAGCTTTTCACCTGAGTGCTAGACATCAAACTCAAATCCTCATGCTTGAGTAGGAAGTGCACTTTCTTATGCACTGAGTCATATTCCCAGCCCCTAAATTCTGAATCATAAATATAATCAAATCCTTAATTTCAATTTCATATTGCAGCACTTTGGAATCTCTAACCATTCTCAACTTTTTGATCCAGTATTAGGGAAAATGTTATATCATGCTGATTACAATTAATTTCAATGGCTCACAGAAATATAGTTCAGCATAAAAATCAGGATGCTAAAAAGTTTTTTTTAATTTTAATTTATATTAATTTTGAAAGAGATAAGATAAAATATTAGCAACATTATTTAATTCTACAATATATGTTATCACAATAGTGATTAATCGTTGTTATTTACATTCTATATCTAGTCAATTTCTTCCTAATTTTATTTTTCCCCTGATCTTTGCCTCTTTTTAATTCTTTCATTGTTTACTAAAAAATCTAAGAAACTGCCAAACCGTCCCCTGAGGGTTCTCTGCAGTGTGTGCAGAGAGACTGTTGTTCTCTTCATCCACCTTAGAACGTTGATATCGATGCTTATCTCTAGGGGCTGCAGTGAAGACAAATTACCAGTTGTCACTTTTGAAAAGTATGCCTTTAGCACTTCTTACTAGTAAGTGAAGAAAATGACATAAAATTGTAATAAATTGGGGTTTATGCTTAATGCCATCCCTGCAGTGTTATGTACATATGAAAGTACATACTAGCAAGTACTTAAACTTCAAACCGAGACGCAAATATTATTCATGTGTCTTGCCTAACAACCAAGAGGAAAAACAGTCAATAATCATGGAGGAACTAACACATGATCAGCACGAAGGTTAAGAGATAAAAAGGAACCTGAGGCATTTGGCAAAGGCAAGGTGTTTAAATGGAGTTAGGCTGGAGAGGACTTCTCTAGCGACTTCACAATTCAGGTGTTGGGATTGGAGTGAAAGTTTTCAGTATGAACCCAAACCAAACTGCAAAGGGATATAGGTTGAAAAGTTTAGTCTTAATGCATCCTAGGATAATAATTAGATCAGTCTATTATATCAGAGGTCTATTTAGCTAGAAAATGTGGTAAGTTCTTTAGTAAGAAACCAACTTGGATTGATATAAGTGGAAAGGTTGAGTGTTACACATTGACCTTTATCAGCCCGTTGGAGCCCAAGATCCATGACATATAATGGATTTCTCAGCAAGGGGAGTTGCAGGTGGGAATGAAAAGAGGAAAAGCCCTCTCTTTGGATCTAAACAAATGCATTATTCACATGTCTGTGGGTGTTCTCCATAGCTCGTATGTATTGAAAGCACCTGAGTAGAGGATACAAATGTGTGCATTGGAGATGTGCCACAGTTTCTATTGAGAAACACAAGGCATTTGAGGTTCACTTTATGGTATGTCTCTTGATGGGGATCACTAGCATTAGTATTATGCATACTGAGAAATTAAGAGGGTTGAGTATAAATGAAATTATTGGGCATATAGTAAAAGTTCAATAAATATATGATATATAGTCTTCTATTTACATATGGTCTCTTAGTTATCCTATTAGTTTTAGCATCCTATTTTTCTTTCTACTACCTTTCCTGTTTTGATGATTTTTGTAGCAATAAACATCATCTATAACTTTAGAATTCAGGATTTATCTTGATGATGAAATTTTAAAAAATAAAAGGAATTGCTGGGATTGGCTATAAAGAGTAGTGAAGAAAGAGAGGAGACAAACATGACTTTAAGGATTTTAGTCTATCTGGTGGGGGAAAAAGAAACCTCTAATACCATTTACAAAAAGAGGAAAAAATAGTGATAAGATTTGGCATTGATAAGCTTTCTAATTAAAACATTCATTTGGGCACCATGTTAAACAATTAAATACTGTAATGTCAAGAGGTATCATATGTTCAAAAAGAATATGTTGAATAAAACGGAGAAAAGTTTCCAAATTCAAAGTTCTAAGAAACTGGATGGTTTAGAGATCTGGAGGAAATCAGCAAGGGGAACAATGGTCACAAACATGTAATATGCCAGCCAAGAGGATACATTGTTCTGTTAGACAGTGGCCAACCTCTGACAGGTGCTGCTCACAGATGAAGGTGATATCTGAGATCCGACAGTGATGTCAGTGAGGGGAATAGTCACTGATGACAACTGTACAAGCCACAGCTCCCCTGTATGTACTGTGCACAGATACAAATGAGAAAAGAAAATGTCACATTCTCTGAGAGTACATTCAGATCAAAGTGCCTTATCTCTGTGCTATCTGAGCAGTAATACATGCAGAAGTACATGTCACATGGACTTAAATAAGAATCTTTTCTGCCATGTAGTGAGTCTGAGAAAATGATTTTATAAGTTAAGAAAGGATATGATGAGATAAATCAAAAATAAGGAAGATATATTAAAAAAGAAATTTGGTACTAAAAGAACAGTAGACTAATATCTGGGTGCTGGTGAAGTGTGAAAATATTTTACTTTGAACATTTTTAACAGATGCTATCTATTCATCTGCACACTTGTCTTTCCAATACACACTTGCATAACTTGTTTAAAAGAATATTTATTTGAGAGAAAAAGACAAAGAGACAGAGACAGAGAGACTAAGAAAGAGAAAGAGTATGGGCTCACCAGGGCCATCTGCTATTGCAGACCAAATCCAGCTGCACACACCACTTTATGTGTGCAGCTGGATTTATGTGGATACAGGGGAATCAAATCCATGCTGTCAGGCTTTGAACTACTGAGCCATGTCCCCAGCCCCCACACTCTCATTTCTATTGCAACACATTCCTCTGCCTGAGTGACACCTTTATCTGCTGTCAGCATGCTGAACTGCAGGTGGGGATTGGTATAACAGTGCCTAAATATTATAAATTCAATATTCAGGTCATGGATCTTTGTTTATTTTGCCAAAAAATAATCTCTTCTGGTTTTCAAAAAAGTAAACCAGTACAGCCTCTGGTTCCTGGAAGATTGCTGTTTCCCTAGTAAATGAATTTTTGTCTCCAGTCCAATATACAAGGACCTCCACAAGTAGTTTCTTCCACTTGGCAAGCACAGGCTTGCATTGTTCTGCCTTGAGTATGCATTGGATCTTTGCTCTGTATTCCATTGGTCTGGTAAGGATTTGGTTCTTCACTGTCCCCATGAACACTGATAGATCAACAGAAGATGCAGGGTAAGAGGTGGCAAAGACCTTGATATGCCTGGGGCATTCATAGATGGAAGGTAAATCCCAACATACACAGTATTTTCCATCCCTAGGATGTTTCTGTGAAAATAGTCATCTGAAGCAGGCTGAAAATTTTCTTCCAACAACAGAGACTCCTATCTAACATAAAAATGAAAACTGTAATCAATTTAATTTTATACTTTTACTAATGCTAACACATGTTTGTGGGTTTTAGAAGGTATATTTTATGATAATTACCAGCAAATGGCATAAACCGAATAAATACCTTGACAGTTTACAAACACATATTTCTATTTTACATATAAGATAAATTTTAAAAATAGTTTTTTCAAAGAACATACGCAAAGTTATGGAATAGACTAAGAAAATATTTTTTATGTTCGCAAATTAGTTATTTTATTTTATTCAAAAAATCATCAAGAATTTAAAGTATGGGGGCTGGGGTGATGATCCAGTGGTTAAAAGTGCTTGCTGGTGATTCAACTCCCAAGCCACCCTAGAAAGCGGCATTCTGGGAGTTGTGGATATTATACTGATTTTCATATTATTCTTGTACTTTTATTTTATTTTCTACATAATACTACAATTCCTATTGAGTTATTTAACCCATCTGACATTGTTGGTGTTCGTACAGTTGGAAGGTGATTAAGGCAAGAAACATTTTATTTAAATATTCTGCTCTCTCCATCTTAGGCTACATTTTGTCTGATTAAAGTGAATATTTTAAATATTTTCCTCATTGAAGCTTAGCAAAGAACATTGTGTTGTTGTTGCTTTGTAGGGTTGTATTTCACAATATATCCCACAGGTTTGTAGACTATGCTGTCATAATTCATTTCTTTGTATAGTGTTCAGTGTGTTTCTTTGAAAGAACAATCATGTCTTTACTTTTTGTTTCAACTGTAATTCATCTAAATTGGATCCTAGACATTACTTTTTAAAATTTAAGGCAAATATAGGATGTATGTACCATATATACATACATATATGCAGAATACAAAATCAACCAGTCCAACAAGATGTACACATGTGCAATAGAGGCATGCAGCCTCTACAGGCAACCAACTTCTCTGGGCTACTCAGTGGGAAAGAACTCACATCTGGTACTGTAAACCAAATCAGAATCCCATGATCCACAAAGAATGGGCTGGCATATCAAAAATCTCCTAAAGAACTTTGCATACCCCACTTAACCCAAATTGCTCTCACACTTGGTTGGAGAATCTGCCTTATTTTACAGCTGGCAGAGAAAACAAAAGAGAGCCTACATCCATCAATAAAAACATAGCAACCTGCACACAATGAGACTTTCTACTTCTACCTCATCTGCCAGGGCTCAGGAGAAATTGCAGAGGAAGCAAGGCCATGAATATTGCTCTTACTGCTAGCCTAATAACCAGCCCCAGGGTGATGGTGACAGACACATAGAAACCTATGCAAGCAGAAATCAAGAATCCAAAAAGAATTCAACATTAAACAGATTGTCAACAGGCCTCCCATGGCTCAGGGAATTTTGCAGGAGAGGATACAGAAAGACAGTAATAGCCACAGAGTGAGTAGGAATACCCAAGAGGCATGGTTCCTACCCTACAGGGACTGTCATAACACTTCTCAGGAATGCCTCCACAGTAATGGGAGTGGACAATAGTGTATAGCCTATAATATATGTAAAATAAAATTTTAAAAAAATTGTTTAACTTTGATGATTAATTTTAAGGCAACTGGATTGGACATGATGCAAGATATTTTGCCAAGTGGTGCTGTAAATGTTTTTGTTATTATTATATGTTTGTTTGTTTTTTATGTGAAGGTGTTATTGCAAGGGGGCACATAGGATCAGTAACTTTAAATCATCAGATGTGGAAGAAAGCAAATTGTCCTTCATAATATGGATGAATGGAATCATCCAATCAGTTGAAAGCTTAAAAAAGACAAAACCAGGGCTGGAGAGATGGCTCAGCGGATAAGGCACTTGCCTCCAGTGCCTAAGGCCCCTGGTTCAATTCCCTGGGACCCACATAAGCCAGACCCACAAGGTGGTGGCCCTGGTGAGCTCTCTCTCTCTCTCTCTCTCTCTCTCTCTCTCTCTCTCTCTCTCTCTCTCTCTCTGCTGGAAAATGAATAAATAAAATATTTATTTTAAAAAAAGACAAAATCACTTCTAAATAGTATAGAATCAGCCTTGGAACCTAGTTTGCAACTCTTTCTTTGAATCTGAAGCCTACCATATAGATTTTAAGCTAACTCTCTCTCTCTCTCTCTCTCTCTCTCTCTCTCTCTCTCTCTCTCTCTCTCTCTCTTTCTCTCCTCCCAACACACACACACACACACACACACACACACACACACACACACACACACACACACACACAGCATTCCATTCCATTGGAGAATATTGATTTATATACTAACTTACAAAATAGTTTGCTGACCCTTATGTCTGCATTTAATATTTAGCAACAGATAGTTCTTTTGGGTATTTTCTTTTTTATTTCTTTGGTTTTTTCGAGGTAGGGTCTCGTTCTAGTCCAGACTGACCTGGAATTCACTATGTAGTCTCAGGGTGGCCTTGAACTCATAGCAATCTTCCTACCTCTGCCTCCGGAGTGCTGGGATTAAAGGCATGCGCCACCACACCCGGCTTTTTTATGCTTTTTGTTTTGTTTTGTTTCTTTTGGGTATTTTCTTATTGCAAGTTTATACAGAAAATATTCACTTTTATGTAGTCTTAAGTATTATTTCTTTATGAATGTTGAAGTTGTATTTCTTTTGGTTCATTTGGCTTCATTCCTCAAAAGTCTTTCTCCTTTGTTCTCTCATCTACTTTCCCTTTGGAAACTGTCCTCACCAGGCACTTTGTTTTCTCCAACCCAAACCCACCATGATACTAAGGATACAACAGAGCTAAATCACCATAACAGTTGGTACCTAAATACCAGGGTATTCTTCCTAGATATCTCTGTAAACCAGTTTCATATGGTGCATAGCCTCAGGCATCTGGCAGAATCTGGTAGAGGATCTTTTAGCTTCCACTCTTACCACTGATCTCACCTGTTAGCAGGGGTTTCTCTGCAAGTGCCTCACCTGAGAATGGGTAATAAGACTAGTTACCATAGAAGAATCAAGCACCAGCTGCCTTTGTTCACTTAGAAATTTGCTACAGAAACCGTTCCCCAAGCTCTGTCCATTATTTTTCCCCAATCCACATGAATAATTTCTTGCCCCTAGTCATCATGGTGTTGATTGTACAATTCTAAACACAGAAATATTCACCACTTTTTAAAAAAAGCTTGAATATGAAGTAAGCAGCACTGACATACACAAAATGAGAAAAAAATGAATAATGAATGAGTAAACATACAAATATGATTATATTTACACTTTATAGATGTTAAGAGCATGGATGGTGGTATTCAGTATGTAGTAAGAAATCATTATAATTTGACAGCTAAATAGGAGATGTTTTATCGTCATGTGTTTAGCGACGAATTAGTGGAGTTTTCAAGCTGCATGAAACAGGGTAAAAGAAGAGCTGAGTGTGCTAACAATGAAAAGAATTTCTTTCATCATATAACTGCCTATGTTAGTATTTACCTCTGAGTAGTTTTGGAGAAGTTTCTTGGATGATGTACTCTTTTTGCTTAGGTAAGTGTTTCTGAAGTTATGAAATCTCTAAGATGTTTTGACAAACGAAAAAACTCTTTTTTAGTGGAGAGTTGCAGGGATGTTAGATTTTAACTTTTTTTTTTCCCCTTGCCACCAGAAGAACCACTGTAGAGTGACAAGTAAAATGTGACTTTTCTAGCAGGAGGAGACTTACAATGCCCAAGTTGAAAGGAAAGGTTTCATACACGGCCTTAATGATGGCTTAATTCTCAAATGCACGTTAAGCATGAATTAAGTTAAATCGGCTTGGGCTAATTACTAATGGGGGAAATAAAGCCAACAAGCCTCACCTGGATGAATTTCTAAGTGTTTCTTGGTCTGTGGTACCTTCTCTTCAGAAATGGTCATCTCCTGAGAGTAGGATGCAGATAACTTGGCAGCTGTTAGAACAGATATGTCTGCATTTAATATTTAGCAACAGATAGTTCTTTTGGGTATTTTCTTTTTTATTTCTTTGGTTTTTCGAGGTAGGGTCTTGTTCTAGTCCAGGCTGACCTGGAATTCACTATATAGTCTTAGGGTGGCCTTGAACTCACTGTAATCCTCCTACCTCCGCCTCCCAAGTGCTGGGATTAAAGGTGTGTGCCACCATGCAAGTCTTAAAGGTGATTCTTGAAAGGCTATTGACCAGAGTTCCTTCATTAATGCCCACAGAGGCCATGCGCAGTGGCGGAAGGGAATGGGGGAGTGAAGACAGGAGAATCCAGAAGCTTGAATGCTGCAGGCACAAGTGATCCTGTCTCCAAAGAAGGTGGAAGTGGAGAAAATGCACCCAAAAGTTGTCCTCTGTGCTCTGTAACTAAGACAAAACCCATGTGTACCCATACACATACACACATACATCCAAATACACATCAATAATAAAAATAGAAACAGAATCTAAGTGTGTAATCTAGGCTAGCCCTGGTGATGGATGTTTCTAACGCCATCACAGAGGAAGACTAGGATTTCAAAGCCATTCTTAGCTCCATGGTGATTTCCTGGGCAGCCTGGACTACAGGAGACCATCTCAAACAAAATATAGATTATGAGATACACTTTAAAGTCATAAAATAACCAATGTCTTCTGAATAAAATATAGAGTCAGCAAATTATCTGCTGCAATATCAAAACATCCTACATTTTTCAGCAATACAAAAGATTCTCTAAATATTATGTTGCAAAATTTGGCAGCATTCTTGTGTATTTCACTTGTTGGATTCTATTTTTAACCTGGTTAATTTCTGGTTTGTCGTGTACATGATTGCAATCAGTAGGAATACATCACCAGCCTGTTTCCAGAGTGACAAACTTGCAAAAAAGAAGACCTTTAGAAAAAAAAAATACTGTATCAAACCAGGATTTATTGGATGGCAGGAGCAGACTGCAGGATAAGAGACTTTGTGTTATAATGACTATGTTAATACTATCCTTTACTCCTCATGACTGGAACTATTGTCCCTATTTTCTATCTAGATGAACAAAATGTATGTGAGCATTATCATCCAAGCTTCCTGGCAAATAATATTATTTAGTATTGAATCTAAATTGCAATATCTCTGTAAAATTCATACAAACAAGTGTTTTTAAATGGCATTATCTTTCTCCATGATTGTTTTATAAAGAGAACTGTCACTCACAGTTTATTAAACCAATTAGAACTTGACATGTTGTACAGATAAGTGGCTAAGGACTTGCAGATTCAGGTCAGAGAGAAAATGTTGAGAATTTATTTTTCTTGTCTTCACAGAAACAAAGGGGAAGAAAGCTGAACAAACCCACAACAAAGTCTCAGACTCATGAGAGAATTAAAGTGAAGATGCCTGCTTTTACCCCCAATCAGAAAAGACAGACAAACAGAGGTGAGAATCAGAGGTTCTGGAGAGAAGTCTTTTTCTTTGAGCCAGGATTTCAACAGGAGCAGAAGAAACACTTCCAGCTAGAATTGATGGATTGCTATAAATTCAGGATGGACTGACTTGTGATTTGAAAGCTCTGAAGAGATCTACTGTCTCAAGAGCCCATAATCTTATAAACTTTACCTTCAGGAACCCCACCAGACTCTCCTTAGGAAGGCTAGAAAAGAATGCCTGTAGGAAATGTAATCATTTAAAAATCAAACCAGGGCTGTCTGTTCTTAATAAGGCCTGCCTTTAGGGAAACAATTTTATCAGAGCTCAGGTTTTATCTAAAACTGAGCAACTTAAGGGAAGGAAAATGTATATCTTAGCTTCATTTAAAGATCATACCCAATTACAGGACCATAGGCTCATAACCTCCCACAACATCAGGAAAATCCTAGGATCCTAGAAAAGAGTTGCACAGAAAAGAAATGAAGGCTTCATATCACTTAAGGAAACCCTGAGACAGCAGGGCATCGATAAACAGCAAAACAGGAGAAGAGCCACAGCAAAGAGCACCACCTTGCTTGGTCAAGGGAAAGGGAAAGATCAAACCTTCATTGCACTTCTTGTGGTAGTTTGAATGCATGACCTCCATAGACTCAGGCATTTTTTCAAAGCTTGTAACTTGGGTCTCTAGCTGGGGGCAGATCCTGGGATCCAGTCCAAAGGTTTGTTTGGAGGTGATCTTCAGATGATCTTTACCCAAAGGTCTGCAGAGAGAAGTCTGAGTTCTGACAGGCTCCCTGCTGCTTATTGCTGTTTTGGTGTTTGCTGTCTGTTTAGTTGTTTCTTTCTGCCTGGACATATGGAAGCAGCTTCTTCCACCATAGAAGGAACTTTCCCTTGATCTGTAAGCTTGAAATAAATTCCTTCCTCCCATAAACTATGTCTGGTTTGGATGTTCATCCCAACAATAGGAAGCTGTCTACACCACTTCCTTTATCTCATTTATTGTCATGAATGTGGGAGTTATAAATCACTGCAAACACAAATAGTCTGAAAATAGTAATGCTGACTTCCCAAAGTAGACAAAAAAAGTGAAATTGGAATTTGTCTAGAAAATTGATAAGCGATTGAGCTCAAAATTCCCTGTTTATATCAAAAATTATTTGCTTGTCTTAATATTGACTTTTCACCTCATATATAATTTCAATATTTTGTATGTGTATATTCTTTTAGCTCAAAAGTTCTCGTATTGGGCTGAAGAGATGGCTTAACGGTTAAGGCATTTATCTGCAATGCAGACGGACCTGAGTTCAATTCCCCTGTGCGCATGTAAAGCCAGATGCACAAGAGGGCTGGAGGCCCTGGTGTGCCCAGTCTCTCTCTCTCTCTCTCTCTCTCTCTCTCTCTCTCTCTCTCTCTCTCTCTCTCTTTCTCTCAAATAAATAAAATATTTTTAAAAAATTCTGGTATTGATTGCATGTGAAGCTCAAATTGTAGCAGCAGCAGTGGGTGCCTCTATGTCTCCACCTCATCTCCCCCAGAGATCACATTCTAAAACAGGTAGCAGCTTAAAAGGCCAACAAAATGGGTGAGGTTCCTCTCATGCCACTTGAACCCAAACTCATTTGTCTCATTGCTCTAAGGGGATTGGTGTCTCTCCCTAGACCAACCCCAGCTGGCTGAGTACACTTGGAGGACTTCCTGGGCAAGCACCATCAGGAACACCTGGGAGGAGGAGCAGGAATGTACCATACCACTGCACCCACATGCTGTTGGATGGGAACCCTAGGAAAGTTTTACCAGATTGTGCTCACTTTGCTGATTGTTCTCTTCCTCATGATTTCTAATGTGTTGTTCAGAAATCAAATGATTCAAAGCGTTGACTTGAAAGAATGTGAATAAGAATGAAGCAATTAAGAATTAGAGGCTCCCAACTGCATGGTTGTGTAGGAGGCAGTTTAGGAAAGAGGAAAAGAATACATCAGCCTTGCATCCACTCCTCCAGTGCAAAATGAGCATTAGTTTAAAGAACAACAGAAAACAGGTGCAATTGATGTGTGAATCTGGGGGTTCAGGGAGTGTCCCTCAGATTTATAAATTCCAGGTTTCATGTTCTTTCCTAATGTTTAATGAAGAATAATAGAGAACTAAGAAAGACAAATTATGAATTATTGACTTTATTTGAGGAGAAATTACAATGTGTGGGGTTTATTTAAAGGGAAATGGGACCAGGAAAGGAAGAATGGAACATTTTCAGGTGGGAAACATATTTCAGAAAAGTGGAAGTTAATCAGAAATTGAAACTTAGAGAGTAAAGTTAGGATGAAGCCAGGAACCCGTGAGAGCTAGAGAAACTGAGGTTTACAAAGTGAAGTTCAGAAGGAGATTCAAACACGTGGAAAGCCAGATCAACTGGGGTTTAGAAGGTGAGGTTCCAAAGGGGCTGCAAACACACGGAGCACCCATGTGGCAGACCCCAAGTGACAATTAGCACATAGTAAGTTCAGAGACCCTGAATCAGATAGGGAGTGGGGAGGTTGAGATTAAAGAGGGGAACACACTTGACATTAGCTCAAGGGTAAGTGGGGGAAAAGGAGATAGTCCACATGTCTGATCCAGAGTTAAAATCCACACATGATAAATTAGAGACCATCAGACAGATCACAGAGACCAGAATTAAAGAGACATTAAAAGACAGGGTTAGGTCTCCCTTCCCCACCTGGCCAGAAGGCCAAAAGTGGGGCCTGGAACTGAGATTCACGTGGGGGAAGCTCAGACCACACCAGATGCAGATGAGAGGGTCTCAGGAAGAAGCATGTCTCACAAAGAAGAGCCCAGGAAGCAGAGTCACCCCCACCCCAGGCTGCCACCTTTATAGGGTATAGTTCAGGTAGGCAGGGAAAGATCTGATTTGTTGTTTGATCTGGAGGATGGATCATAGAGTCCACCCATATCTGGGTGGGGCTGGGATCAGTAGACTATTTCACAGATCAATGTCAGGCAGGAGTTCTAAGTCAAGTTAGGAGTGTTCAATCTTGTCATGAGAAATCAGGTGTTTGGTATCTTCTAGTCTCCTCTGGGCCTCTGTCCCTAGCTAAGACCTGCCTAGCTTTCTCTATTCTGTCTCACAATCATCTATTGTTTTTGCTTGTATATCCAATTTTAACTTAGGCAAAGGAATTCTTTTCATGAGTTTTCTTTTTTTTTTTTTAGTGCTATCATGGTTTGCTGTTAAAGTTTGACTATTAATAATAAATTGTTCACGAAGAAAATATGTAGAAGAACAATTATACGCACTTCAAAAACATCTCTTGACATTTTTAGAATGAGATTCAAGTCAAGTTCAACCTCTTCTCCATTTATGCATGACCTTTTCATATTGAGAAATTATAGCAGCTAGGTTACTACACTTCAGAGATAGTTAATTAAAACATTTTCCAGAAGGAAAAAAGAAAGATGAATATATTTTGTCTTCTGCATTCTTGGATCAGAAAAATTAAATAACCACATTTTGTACAATAGTAATCCAGTTTTGTAGCAGGGGGAAGGGTGGTCTCACACACACATACCCACACTCATACATGTTTAAGAATAAGACAGAAAAGTGTACTTAGTCCAAGAACTGAATTTTCTAAATACTTGTAAGTTTGAATGCAATCACAACTTTACTTTCACATGTTAGGCTGCCAAAACTTAAAAATTAATCTATGGCATGAAGACATGGTAAAAAGATAGTTATTAGCATAAATAAGATTTCAAACACACTTCCATTACCATTTATAATGGTTAAGAAAGCTCAGTTTGTACTTCTCAGAATATTTTCATCTATGTTTGCAGCAATTACATTCTTATTGCTGGAAAAAGAAATAACAAAACAAAAACAAACAAAAAACCAAACAAAACAAAACAAAAAAAAAAAAAACAAAGAAACCCAACCAGCTGAAAGAAAAGGATGAAAGATAAGGATGTTTTTGTTTGTTTTATATTTTATGGTTTACAGTTTCAAGAGGAAGCTCTTTTTTTTTAAAGAGTCTGTTTTATCATGGCTGGGAAAGCAAAGCAGGGAGGAAGTACAGAGAGGAAACTATGAATAGCCAGATGGGTTGGACTAAAGAAACTCAATGCCTGCTCCCAGTGTCACACTTCCTTCAGCAAGGCCCTAACTCCTTAAGGCTCCCACAGCTGGGGATTGGCTATGAGGCTTAATCACAATCATATGAGGCTATGGGGGCATTTCACTCAAACCACCAACATGTCTAATTTTATTTCATAATCCCATCTTTAAGGACTACAACAGGACTGTAGTGGCAATTGTATTTTATAAGAGAACAATAGAATAATCCTATCTTTATAATTATTTTCTAATTTTTGAACTAATTCTAACTTTAGTCACAGGTTTTTTTTTAAATACAAAATTTAATAATCCAATGTAACATACTGAAAATTTAGGTAATAATATTATAGTCTATGTTCAAAAAGGACCTCAATTTGTATTGTGATTACAGATTAAATCTGCAGCTGTTGGGCCATGCTATTGGGCTGATCATAGGACAGCATGTTTTATTTATTTATTTATTTATTTTTTTTGCAAACAGGCTATTGCATAGGTTCTGCATTACTCAGCTCATACTTTCTCTCTCCTGGAAACCAGGTTTAGCTCTGATGTTCCATCTTTCCTAGAAAACAAAACACAATAGATTAACCAATACCTATCCAGTATGCCTACTAGTTAGGCAATGAATTGATGGTGGTCATCCAACAAGAACAGCTTCCAGGAGGGATGATCATATTAGAAGATCAGCAAAGTGGACTCAAGGGAGAAAAGTATGATGGTATATCACCACTGTCAACTTGGCTGAATCTAGAATATAAATATCTTGGCATGTCTGTGAGAGAGGATTCATATTATGTCAGTTGAGGTAGGAATACCTACTAAACATGGGGAGCACCATCTCTTGGCCTGGGGTACTAAACTAAATATTAATAAGAAAACACACAGCATCAGCATTTACTTGTCTTCCTGATGTGGAAGATCCTACCTGAAGATCCTTGCACACACACACCTCCCCCACCATAATAGACTGCACATCAAACTCTATGCAGAAATAAATTTTTCCCTCCTAAATTGCTTTTGTTAGGCCAGTTGTGTGGCTTGCAGGGCCCACTGCTCGTTGAAACCACTGATGACTTTTCTCTCCCAGCAGGGCTATGACCACAGAGCTTCAAGAAAGAGCCTTGTAGCTGAGTTCTTACTTATTTTACAGTATCTTGCTATCATTTTTATCTAGAAGTTTTAGACAGATATTGAGAGACAGAGGTTGGTTACCAAATAAGAGCATAATCATAGATCACACTGAAGAGTTATTATATGTTATTAGCAGAATTTATGATTGTGCTATAGGAGAAATACATGAACACATTGAACAATCTAACAAAAATTCATTCAGAATGCTAGCATGTATATGCTGGTCACCTTTTGAAGAAAAAATAGGTGACCTAAACAAATAGATGGTAAAGTTATGTAAAAGACATCCCTGTATCTGAAATATAGATCTGGAGAATATCTGACAGCCTAGTGCTATTCGGAGTAAATCTGGAGTTGTTCAAATAATGTTCAATAAAACATGAGTAAGGAGCATCTTAATTTTAACTAAGATAATGCCATATCTCAATCTTGATTAGACTAGTAAGTTTGAGGTAAAATCATAGTCAGCCCCCTATAAGTAATATTTCATAGACTATTAATGTCTCCAAAATATAAATAAATATCCTAAAATAAAGGTTCTATTGTCTAGTTTTAAAACATTAAATGTGAAATATTTTCTAACTATAAAAAGAAACTCCTCAAACAGAAAGCAATAGCAACAAATTACATTTTAAAACTTCATTTGGCAAAAGCATCTAATCACAGAAATTGATTTTTAGGAATCGATTCAAATCTCAGCAGACATTGATGTTTGATGACATTTAGTTCAAGATATTCTGAATTTATGGAAATACAGGTGTGTTTTTGCAAATACCTCTTCCTTCTTTCTTCAAAGAGAACACTTTTGCAAAGAGATGTCAAATATTTTCATAAAAAGAGCAATGCCTTCACCAAGAAACATGGTCTATCTGTGGCCTCATATAATTTTAGAAAAGTCATTAAACTTCTATGGAGTTAACTAATCTGCCAGTTAAAGGGAAGTTTGGGGGCTTATAAAAATAGATAATATATTTTAAGCCAGGCTTGGTGGCACATTCCTGCAATCAGAGCACTTAGAAAGTGGAGGCAGAAAGATGGAGGATTGAAGATCCTCAGCTACATAGTGAGTTCCAGGCCATCTTAGGTTATATGAGACCCTGACTCAAAGTAATAACAGTATTAAACTAAACCAGGCTGACAAGACAAATTTGAAATTAGTCATTCTCTACTTTTATATAAAACAGACTTTCTACTTTATAAATAAAACGATTGTGTTCTTCTCAATGATCGCTAGGCTTTTATGTCTATAACACAAAAAGAAACAAAACTATTGATTTAGAAAGTCTTTAATATTTGAGAAATCCATACATCTGGTATTAAATTAAATGTAAATTAAGGTTTTTTTAGAAGTTGACCATTATCTACTAAAAATTTACTAAATTTCTACAAGTTTAGGAAATATTTCATGAAAAAAATACCACTCGCTGTTCTATGTATGTTCACTAAATGAATGAAGAAAAATCATCTGTAGTGAAATGGTGTATTTAGTTGAAAGATGCATGACTATTTCAGAGACGGACAGATGTCAGGAGACATGTGTTGCCTAGAATAAGGCTTATGTGCATCTATCTCGACAAGCATGTATACATGTACCTATACTGAGAACTATACATACTTATGCATATGGATATAGAGATATATTTGAAGAAAGCAAAACTGAAGCCATTTTCTTTGCATTGTGTCATTTGAAAAGTGAGCAGCCACCTCGGTGCTCTTAAAAGAAGATATTCCCAGAGCCACTTACTGTCTCTGGAGGCTGTTTCAATATGTTTCAAGGGCCTTAAACAAAATCCTTTAAATAAGAAGGTCAAGTATTTCTTAGCATCAACCTCGAAGCATCCATATTCAGCTGAAACTCCCTGTTCCCATCATTTGAAAATTGAAAAATAAAACAATGCCTTTAAAAAAGCATCAATATCTAAATCCTAAAGATTAGTGACTCCTGCTGTGCTAGGTAAAGCTGCAAATAAAACACTACAGAATAACAGCAGTTCAATAACAAACTCAAATTATCCACTGCTTGCACCTCTACCTAGTGCTCAAAAAAATGAAAACTGGAACTTTCACCTGGTTCTTAAAAGACCAAATAAATTTAAATTGCTGCCATCTGATAATGCTCTTATATAAAAATAGATTTCTCAGTCGAATCTCTTCACAAAAATCTAAATTATATATTTCTCAATGATAAAACCACCCACAGCTCCTTATAGCGATTAATAAATAGAATTTGAAGGCCTCACTGTGGATGGCAGAGTTCTGTGTTAGCAGCCACCGCAGGGCTCCTGACCTGGGCTCTGAGCAGAGGTCCCAGGCACCCTCTTTCCAACTCATCAGCCTCCCTGATGAACACAGGAGGTGAGCACAGGTGACCACACCAACTAGTCTCTCTGCTTCTACTCTTACCTGTATCCACAGCTCTTCATTCTATACTTTAGCAGGATTTAATTATTTTGAAGCTCTGTAATTTAACTCAATGACTTCACTAAGCACCAGTTAGCTTCTCCTCATTCCCAGGAACTCTCAGTTGGTTTCCCTGTTTTATTTCCATTCAGGTTTTACCATCTCTTATTAGTTCTCTGGTACTGGGGTACCTCAAGATCTACTACTAAAATATGTCCTCCTTCCTTTATTAATATTGGATTTTGAGACGGGGTCTCACTAAAATGCCCAGACTGGCTGCCCTTGCACTTAATTTTTTTAACTCTGGGAAAGAATTGAACTGAAATACTGTTTGTTGTCTCGGCCTCTAAAGTGGTTGGGATTACAAACCTGTCCAGTTATATCATTTATCAATATGTATAATAAATAGCAAATATATATATATGTATATATATATATATTTTTTTCTATTTGGCATTTCTTTTTTTGTGTGTGTGATGACTAAAATTGTGCGGCATTTCACTAATGGGTGATAAACAGGATTTTAGTGTTGGCAAAAATATATTAAGATATAACATGACAATGTTTCTAAATTTGCTGATGCTTGTGATAGGCAAAGGCTTCTGGGTAGGCAGGTAGAGAGATATGTCCTTCTAGGGTTCTTTCTCTCAGATGGGATCCATCTCAGAACCAGAACCAAGCAGCCCAGTCTCTTGGCATGATCTTTCTCCATAATATTTAGAAGGTAAGAACCCCCAGGTTTCTTTAGGGAGACCATGTACAAGCCCCCAAATTTATCACTAAAGTCCAGGAATCGCTCGGTAAAAGCAACAGTACTTTCAGTGTGTTTCTTTCTATGCCTGGGGATCAGAGTCTCCTTCTCTCATACCAGGATATCAGTTATGGATGAGGAGAGGTCTCTACCTACCAGCAGAGTGACACATATTAGAATATATATATATATATATGTGTGTGTGTGTGTGTGTGTGTGTGTGTTTGTGTGTGTGTGTGTATTTATGTTTAGGAGTGCATATGTGTGCTTCATGAAAGAATAACTGTCAATCAAGCTTTTATGGAAATCACAAAATCCGGATTTTTTTTTAATCTAAAGTGTCTTCTGATGGAAAATCAGATGCTTCTGTTGCATTCTGGTGGGAGAAATGATTTCATCAAGATCTGCGCTTCATCTGCCAGAGTACAGTGTCTTATCTCATAAAAAGTGGTGGCTTAGTGGCTTATGAGCAACAGAATGCATTTCTCAGAGCTGGAGTTAAGAAGTACAAGATACTCTGGCAGAGCGTACTCCCTGGTTCACTGAAGTGAACCAGCATCTTCCCAGGATGGAAAGGAAAAGGATCTCATATCTCTTTTCTACAGGCACTCATCTCCTTCAGGAAGTCCCCATCATCATAACCAAACACAGACTCTATGTTCTAACCCTACCAATCCATCAATCAGGGATCAAGCTCCAATATGCTAATGAGGTAGCATATTCTGATTGTGGCACACAGAGTACTTGGTAGACAGCAGCTGCCCAGCTGAGGGGTACACTTCCAAGTCCTCTCCGGAAAATGTTAGAGAAAATGAATTTTGTTGTTTGGACTCAAACAATTAAGAATCAACCCTAAGGGAGATGGTTCAGCCAGTAAAGCACTCACCACTCAAGTGTCAGGACTTGAGTCTAAGGCCCCAGCACCCCCAATGCCTGGCATGTTGGTGCAGGGCTGTAATTCCAGCTCTCAGGAGGTGGAAACAGAGCATCCCAGGAAAGCTTTCTAGTTAATCTAGCTGAATTGGTAAACCCTGGCCTCAAGCAAGAGGCTTTCTCTCAATTCCTAAGGTAAAGAGCAAAAACAGAAGACAGCTGATGTTGACCTCTGGCCTCTGTAAACAACTTCACACAGGGGCACATGTATTTATACATGTGAATGCACACATACACATGACACCATACATGTATGCACACGACAACAAAAAGTATCAAACATAGCTTCCCACTCAATTCAAAGGACTGTGGAGCACTTTGAATGGGAATGGTTAATTCTCAAGGCAGATGGGGCCACTGACCAGGAGACCCACACTGTGCTTTTGTTTTTTCTTTTTTTTCTTGTCTATAATGAGTTACAATATTTAGTGGGCAAACAATGAGTTGTTATCCCCAATTCCCTGCTGCCTTCCCCTCCCCAATCTGCTGGATAACCTCCTCCATGGGTCTTCTGTATCAGTCCTTGTGGCAGGGGACCATGGAAAGCCTAGTATTCAGCCAGGTTCTCCTGGCCCTAGTATGCTGTTACTGAGGGGTGCCATGCCTCTGGATAGTCTCCCCCACCACAACTCTCACAGTCTTTCTACCCCCTCTTCCGCTCAGGTCCCTGAGTCATGGTGGGTGAGTATTAAGGCTGCTTTAAGGTTGTGAGCTTAGGGGTCTTTGTGTCGAAAATCATTGGTTTCTGTCTCACTGGCTTATCCTGTGTTGATTGAATGGCTGTGGCTGTGGGTCCCTTGTTCATCCCGACAGTCTCTGTGGGGTTCCATATGGATCCTCCACAGTGCTTTTTATAAGAAAGGAAACTAGATTTGTATTGAGCCAAGTCACTGACACACTGAGTTTATTACTTGCAACAGCCTATCTTATTCCTACTACAAAAAGACAGTAGATGACTCAGTTACTATCTGATTAAAGTAAACATACATATACAACTGCAGAACAGTACTTTTTTCATTTAATATCTAATACTTAAACTATTTCAACAACCTAATATGATTCTATATAATACATAATTATGCATTTGCAGAATTATGCCATACTATTTTCATTTAATAGCATATCTAAATTTAAATTCAGCAATCTGTTTTTAAATAATTCATATATTTGATTATATGGGCACAAGTTTTATATACTTATATTAATATTTATTTTATTTATTTGGTAAAGGTTTATGTTTGCTACTTGTTTGTGTATCAGTGTTACACCTGATGTATTCAATATATTTCACAAAATAAACCAGGTGGCATATTTTCATTTTTGGATTTGTCCCTGTCTTAATTACACATATTAACTTTATGTGACAAAGACTTGTAAAAGTGTTAATAACCTCTACCATATTTTTTGAAATAACCCCCAGCAAAATAATACATTTTTCACACAAGTTGCATTCAATTTTAGGGTTGAATTGCAGAGATTGCTTGTTATATGTTAAATATTGTTGTTGACTTTAGTCATTTTAAAATTAGAAGTCTGTTTTAAAATACAAATACCATTTTATTAAAAATTTGTAAACCAATAATTCCAGATAGACCCTTGGTTTACAACATGTAATTTATTACAAATACCATGACTGAGTTTCAGTCAGAGTACTTTGCATTGTATAATTGAGTACCTTGCATAAAAATCTTTCAAAAGTGCAATAAAGGGCTGGGGAGTTGGCTCAGCAATTCAGAAAGCTTGTCACTTAAGCATAATCGCCTCTAGCCTCAGTATAGGCAGAGGTAGACATGGCCCTCTGCAACCCCAGTATGCAGGGTGCAGGACCAGAGAATTATATTATCTCAGGGACCCACAACAGCTCCTGATTGAAGGTGAGATCCCATCTCAAGGAAACATACTGATGCATGATAGGATACCATCCAAAATTGTACTCTGGCCTCCACATGCCTGCACATGGAGCAAATGCTTCTCTACACACATGAAAATATATCATATATAACACCCACTACACACACATGCCACATGCACATTGTACACACACACACACACACAGGCAAAAAAATGCATTAACATTTTGTGAATTATTCATCAATAAAAAGTACTTTTAGATGATTGTTTTAAATTCCTAAAACAAAGAATTTTTAAATTAGTAATGTAAATATTTGGGGTTTTTCTTACACACACAATACAATGATTTGTTACATATAATTTATTCATTTGGATAAAACTATTTTTTCAATATTCTTTTAAAAATAATGTAAATGTGGGAGTCACAAATCTATTAAGTATCCCAAATATAGTGTTTCAGCAGAATAAAAATAATATGCCTTTAAGTGCTATTCCTTTTATTATTTTAAAAATTGTTCCTATTTTCTTCATTTTATTCATCTTTGCTCTACCCCTTCCCCAAAGGCATCCATAATGAGATTCTGTTAAATATAGTAATGAAATTATTTCTGCTCAAGAAGAATAGCATCACAAATTACATACAAGCATTCGTGTTTCAAAAATTATCTGTCAAATAAAATTTCACTGCTTATATATGTAGACATTATGGAATTCTGAGTAACAGTGTATCAACTCCACAAAGCACTTGTGGTCCATATTGTTCTGGTCATTTTGCCGTGACATCACAGTCCAGCTAAATTACCTTGGATCTCCAGGACACTTTTTTTCTTTCTGTACAATTAGACTTACTCTCACTGCATATGGATTGTGTTTGTAGATATTTTTTGTACCATATTAGTAGAATCCTTTCTCTGAACAAATTTCACAAATATCAATATCCTAAATCTAGTAATATTTCAACTATTTACAAAGGTAATTTGAAGAAAAGGTGAAAGGAGGAATGTTTGAAGGAGACTGGAGATTGGGAATGACTGAGAATTTTTTGATTCAGGCCCAAAGTAAAGAGCTGTGAGGGGAAATCTCTTACAAGATGGCTGTTAGTTCTCCAATTAAGACAGACACTTAGAATAATCAAAACCTATGCAAGCAGTAATCCAGAGGCTACAAAGAACTCAACTCTAAAATAGACTGCCAACAGGCCTGTCATGACTCAGGGAACTTTGCAGGAAAGGTGACAGAAAGATTCTCAGAGCCACAGAGTGGGGAGGGATACCCGAGGCATGAACTCTCACCACCCCATTACCCCACAGAGACTAACTGAACCCTTCAAAACTCCCAGTGAATAACCCATAACCCCACTGAGGAGAGCCCCAGGATAAGGGGAATTGGATGAGAAGAAAATAGAGTGTAACCTGTTACATATAAAATCATTTTTGTTTGAAAAAATAAAATGGCTTATACTTCCTATCAATGTGAAGAAGTAAACTCAGTGTGACAACTTCTTTTTTTTTCCCCAAGTTATCCCATCACTTTATTCCAGGGAAACGGTCGGTGAGGATTACAAAGCAAGAAATTCCTTGGAGAAATGTGTGGTCTTGATCCCAGGACATGGTATACTGCTATGCTTAGATGATTTCTGTCCATCAAGGTTAGTTATTCTCAAGATGGTGCTGGGAGAAGCTTGTGGAATTTGTATAATGGGAAGTTCTTGAGTTCTTAGTGTGAAATGCATCTCCTGTTAGCTGATAGTATTTCTCAATTAATTTCCTGCTGGAGTTATTGAGTAAGTTGTTTTAAAAGCAGCATCCCTGTTCAGCCTATACTCGTCCTCTCTGCTCCCATGTGAAGCACAGGAATGCACCTCAGAACCCTCCCACCACTTCTGCTGGTCAAGATGTGAGGCAACCCAGAACTGAGACAGGCACAGAAACTATGTCCTTGAACCTCCAAAACCATGAGCTCAATAACCCCTTTCTCATTATAAAGCAGGCTGCCTCAGATACACCCTCACAGTAATGCAAAGCTGACAAATACTGTTGCAGTCAGCATTCTAGTTGCTGTTCAGAAAGAACTCAATCAAAAGCAGCTTGTGGAGGAATGGGTTTATTTGGTTTAATAAACCAAAGGAAGAGGAGACTCCATCCTGTCAGGAAAAATGATGCCATGAGCAGAGGGGTGGACATCACCTCCGCCACAATACTGCAAACAGCAGCAGGAAGGTTAGCCAAACACTGGCAAGGGGAAGCTGGCTTATAACCCCCATAAGCCCACCCCTAACACACAGCTCCAGCGAGGTTGTAAAACCCAAACTGCCATCAGCTGGGGATCAATCAATCAGAACCCATTCATTTGTTTGTGGAGGACACCTGGATCAAACCATGACAAACACTCTATAGGAACTGTCTGAGTAAAGGCAATGCCAAGTTCAGAGAGATGCCTAGAGAGATAGGTCAGGGGTAACGCACCTGTCCCATGTGCATGAATAAATATGGGGTGTGAATTTGGATCCTCAGGCCCCACATAAAAAATTCATCTGTAATCCCAGCACTGTGGTGGCAAAAACAAGGAATCCCTGGGGTTTGCTGGGTAATAGTTGATCTGAATAGGTGAGCTCTGAGTTCACGTGGAAACTTTGTCTCAAAAGTAAGGTGAAGAGACAACAATGAAAACATCCAGTATTGACCTTTAGCTTCTGCTCAAGCACACACAGGAGCATGCATGCATACCACACAAACATAGGCAGAAAATATTAATGAAGTAACAAGTGCATATTACGGTTTGCTGAGCTATTTTCCTACTATTTTGTTATTTATTGGCTATCATGATTTTATATGCTGAATGAAATTCAGTACGAAATTAAACCTATTATATCCACACAATAAGACATGCAGAAACACATCATGCTTTTCCTTCCCATCATATGAATGAATCAAACCTAAACTCAAGGTGATATTCACATAAGTTACATGAAGCACATCACCAGTGGAATGATTTGGTGAAGAACTCTCTCATTTCTCCATTTAATGGTCATAAAGAATTTGATGATTAAGAAAGAAACATTGTGGTTAAAGTCCTAGGATCAGTGGGCAATATATATATATATATATATATATATATAAAACCATATATATATATATACTTTATACTTTTTTGTTTTTTTTTAAGTTGGTTTTCATTATAACCCAGGAGAGATGGAACATATTTCATAGAAATATGAAAAGCAAATGTCAAATACTTTTTCTCTATGAAGCAATCTAATAATGTTTAATGATCAGGATTAAAGAATTAACAATTTTGAAGTCAGGCATGGTGGCTCATGCCTTTAATCCCAGAATTTGGGAGACAGAGGTAGGAGATTCAGAGAATCGCTGTGAGTTTGAAGCCACGCTGAGACTACATAGTTAATGCCAGGTCAGCCTGGGCCCTACCTTGAAAAACAAAACCAAAGAAAAAAAAAGAATTAGCAATTTTGTTATTTTTACATCAATTATTTACTTGTTTTCTTCTTTCTTTAAAAGTTAGATTTGGGGGATAGAAGATGGCTCAGTGATTAACAGTGCTTGTTTGCAAAGCTTGCTGGCCAAAGTATCCATGTAAGCTGGATGTACAAAGTGGCACATGCATCTGGAGTGCATTTGTAGGGGCAAGATGTCCTGGCACACCCATTCTCTCTCTCTCTCTCTCCCTCTCTCTCTCAGCAAATATAAAATACTTTTTTTAAACTTAGACTTATTTTCTTATCTATATACTTCAACTCTATATCCACAAACATTCTCTTTTCCAACATTATCCCCTGCATGCTGTGTTACCACAAATAAAAAGCAAGTATTTCTCGAGTTCCTGATGAGCTGGGTTGGCCCTTGAAGGTACCATATTTGCTAGCTGCAACACTGCTAACTGATCACCCCCTCACAATGGCCTCTTTGTCAGCAAGACGCTGCACTGTTTATCCTGGAACTTTCCATAAGCCTTCATCAGAAGTATATAGTGTTGGGTCTGTCTTTGTCAGTTGCTGTCCCTCATTCTTATTTGCATTCAATTCTGTGAAGCACATGCCATTCTTTCAGTGGGGTATGCTGTTTATCTGAGCCCTTATGTACTTCATGGATTATATGTTTTCATAACCTGGGTACCTAAATTAGCATCCGAGTTCCTTACAACCTCACCATGGCTAAGGAGAATTGATTAATGGCTCACTTTGTTCAAATGCTTCCATTTCATAGGAGCTACTTTTAGCCCCTTTGTTTATATTGATGTTCTCTAATGATTTCCAATCATTACAATACAATTTCTCAAATCTTAATATCAATAGTCTATGCCTACCATTGTCAGAAAATATCTTTAATAAATTTGAATTCTCTTGGCTATATGTAAGCTCTTGGATTGCTGTTCTCTTAGAGATGAAAATTATCTGTAAATATACAAATTCAAGTATCTTTTGGCACATGGTACAACTTATCCTCTTCTCTAAATGGAATTTATAGGTGGATTTCTTTTTTTCTGCTTTCTCTACTTGTGACTTTATAAATGTATGTAGTTAATTATATTTTATCTACATTTGTAGAATTTGTATCTAGAAAATATATCGGATAAGTATCCAGTTTCTACTAATATTATTCTACGATGATTCACTCATCTATCTAGAAAGTTATTTTCCCATGGAATAAAGAATAAGGCAAGCCTTTGTCCTCAGTTTCTGGAAGGTAGTCAATAAATCCTAAGCATGTCCAGGTGACAGGAGTGTATTTGATATTCACAGCAAGCACTGATAGCTTAAACTAATGAAATGATTCAGGAAGGCTTGGCAGTAAGACCACCCTACAATTGCAGTGCCGAGATGTTAACATGCAAGGTAACACCTTGACCTTTAGGAACTGAGAATGACTGGAAATTGAGTTCAGTCGTGCAGCTAATGATTCACTGAACCAAGCCTATGTGTAAATTCTTCATAGAATCTCAGGATATCACAGGTTATGTGAACTTCCATGTTAAACAGTAGTCTGCTTTGCCTGTTGTGACCCTTTTTTTATTTTTACTTTTATTTTTTTGCTGGGAAGAGAGATATATTCTTGACTCCACAAGAAAAGGGCATGAAAGCTTCCTGGTTGGAACCCTACACAATCATACTCTGTGCCAGCTTTTGGCTGCTTCTGTCTTGAACCTGTTGGCTACAATAAAACTTTCACCAAATGTAATGCATTTATGAATTCACTGGTTTGCTACAGTAGTATTTTTGGAGCTTTGGGCAGATAGTTGGCACCACAAACATTGTAACTAGTTGGAAAGAGGTTCTGGTACTGGCTGTTGTCTGAAATGAAAGCAGCCTTAGAGATGACAATGCACTTAACTTGAGAAATCTATCCTAACCTTGCATGTTGGTTTCAGTCATTGAACCAATTTCAAGCTCACCATCATCAGCAGTGTGAGCAAGTGGATTATTCTTTGTGTTGAGAGTTGTCTACAACAGCTTTATTGACAGATTGAGGCAGTTAGTGTTGTGTGTGTAAGGTTATCCTGACCATTATAAAGATGGTCAATGATGAGTGGCTGGGAATAAAAACAGAGAATTCTAAGTCAATACCTTAAAAACAGGTACATGGAAATGTGCACATGTAACACATTGGAAATGTAAATAAATGAATAAATATATGCAAGGACTAAACTTATATGGATCCACCTGGAAAGCAATTTTAATTAGCACAGCCAACCTATTCAAAATGTACATGTTATAGTACAGCAACAAATGATAAGGAAAATAAGACATTTAATATACTTTGAATGTAGACTTAAAACAAAAATTAAAATTCTATTTTTATTATATTATTTTATTTGTCAACTAATGCCAAAACCTATTTGTGTGCCATTACATGTATCGGGCAGCTCTGGGTCAATCCCAACTCTTGTTGAGCGACAAGAGTGGTTATATCAGCACAATTAAAGCTAGTAGTGAATTTTCCTGATCTTTCATTACTATTTTATAAAATGTTGGCCATCTATCACTTAGATGACAGGAGAGCATTCTGAGAAATGCATCGTTAGGTGGTTTTTTGCTATGTAACCATCATAGAAAATACTGATATAAACTTGGATGGTTGGCCTGTTACACACCTAGGCTTCATGGTTCAGCTTATTGTGTCTAGCTTCAGCTCGGTACATGAACTCTACTGAATACTGTGGGCAAATATAACACAAATGATGCATATGTGTATCTAAACACAGAGAAGTTACAGTAAAACTTATTCAGCAATAGGAAATCCTCAGCTACATGACAGATATTTGAGGTCTATCCTTGACCAAAAGCTTCAGTGCACATGCCTATTCCTGATGCTTCATATTCATACGAGTCCCCACACTTTGGCAAGATAAGAATTCCATTTTCAATTAGGAAAATAAGCCACATCATTTATTTGTCTGCTTTTAAATTTCCTTAATAGAGTTAGAGTGAAAGACACTCACACTTCTTTCTGCCATCACTTGAGATCTTGAAAGAGTTCTCACAGTCATGATTGTTAGTCAACACATGTTGATCCTTATGTTAAGTTTTAGAATATGGAATAAAGCCATGTGAGGTGGCACACACCTTTAATCCCAACACGCCTTTAATCCCAGGAGGCAGAAGTAATAGCTGATAAACCTTGATCCTGTTTGTTGATAATTTGCTTTGCTGTACTCTGCTGATTGGCTCCCGCCAAAAGGTTTGAATCTTATTGCTTGAGAGAAATAAGCTGAACAATGCAGACTCGAGTTATAAAAGGGTTTTGGGGGCTGGAGTGATTTGAGATTTGCCCAACATATCTCCCAGTCGTGTGTGTCTTTCCGACCGTCGCCTCACCTCTCCCTGATGGAGCCTTTTCTCCTGCTGGCCTGTGAGACTTGGGCTACCCACAGGGGGCCAGGGGGCCGTGACCTCCCCAACAAACACATATATCACTAAATTTTCTATGAATTTACTTCTATACCTCTTGCTTGACTTTCTGCTTTTCCATGAATAATGCAGATTGAAAATATTCTTTTTAAGCAGTTAAATCAAAAATTAAAACACAACATATATTTTTAGCTTATTTAGTGACAAAAACAAAGCACAGAATTTATATACCCAAATGTTAAACATTCTGGAAATTTTACATACATAGGTACACACATATGATATACAGATAACTATATTTTTCCAGGAATGGGAAAATCTAGGGATAAGGGTTTGAAATTTGTTGGATCTGTTCTGTAGTTATGAGTATTTCTCTAAGGGACCAAACTGATTGAATTTATTTATAGACAGAAAAGTCTTGCATACCAGTTATATTTGAAATGGACCACATTTAATTAACTATTTCTCTTCAGAAATATAGTTTTGAGAGTTTAAATAATGCCATGATAGACACATGCATATCTACTATTGTGTTTCTCCAGAGAAACCTTTCTAAGCATTGTTAAACTTTAAAACTTGTGAAAATTCAAATACTGTTCAGTAGCAAATAAGAAAGCTAATTTTCTTTGATGTTTGTAACACTTCTCTTTACCATTATAAAATTTGCCCTATAAGGTAAGTTTTGCCTTTTGACTTTATTTTGCATTTTTTTCCTTTTTAGTAATGTTGAATGTTTTCATATGTCTTAAGTACTAGTACTTTCATAATTAGGTTTATAATTTCATTAAATTCTTGGAACTTACCATATTTACTTTTATTTTTATTTCATTGTGTGTAATATCCTTTAAATATATTAGCAGGACATGATATTTATTGATGTTATAGGTTTTTAGAAAAAATATAAAGCTGGTTCATTTTTTAAGACATGGTTTAAAAATATAGTAATACATAAGAATTTTTTTCCTTATTTGTCTTATGTCACTTTGCTTTCAAATAGCATTTTCAAGTTTCCCAGACTTATGAAAGTGTATGTCACCAAACCAGAATTTAAAAGGCTATAAATGGAAGAATTAAGAATTCTAGTTTAACAGAGCAGTAACTGCAAACATCAAGTCTCAAACAGCTTCAATGAAAGGTGACATGCTAAAAATTCTTTCTTTCACTTTGTACCTTTTCATCAGGAAACAACAAATTAGTTTAGGAAGCCTTATGGGAATACCATGCTTGTGATAACCATACTGCTCACTTTGATTCTGTTTGTTTGCCGAAAACCATACATGACAGTTCTTTTCTGCTCAGCATATATTTTCTTCACTTTACTATAATGCATGTTGCTCAAGACCAGGTGAGTTCTTACCTGTCATTACTGCCCACTGCTGTTCTTGTGGCTCCTCTGTAAACCTGAAGCTTCTTATGTCAGAAACTACAGAGGATCAGAGTCCATGTAGAGAATAGATATTTGCAGATTATATGAGTGCATGAGTAATATTTTGTTACTTCCAAGGAGGAATCAAGATTCTCTTTGCCTTGTAGACTCAGAGAAAGCTTTAATGTAAGCCGTGACAATTAGATGGGGTGGAGGGGAGGAAACTGAACATTGTTAAGGAAATTCATGGGATACAAGAGGTACATACTGCTTTTTTTTTTTAATTCTTTAGCGTTTCTAATCAACATTGGCTAAGTAATTAGGGATATATCTGTCCTCTTGTTACACATTTGTGAGCACTTCTACAAAATAATAGGAAGAGAAAGGCCATTAATTATTTACAGAGTCTATGTGCATAGCTCCCACTTACTTAGGTATAAATGGCTCCAGTCTGTGTCCATGAAATAATGTTTAATAACTGATTCTTTTGCTAGTATTAATCACTTTTATTTGAATAATTTTGATATTGTTTTCAAGAGAAAATGGGAGTTAATACAATCAGTATGTAGACCTCCGATGAAGACCTTTTTCCTTATTCACTTAGGTGAAACTACCAAGATGGATTTCTTAATTTTTCTTTAACGTGAATTTACTTTCTCTAGATTTAAATACAAATTGATATCTGATATTGCACCATACAATAATTTTCACTTTGTAAGCTTAGTAATGCTCTAATTATATACCTGTAAAAATAATGGAGTATTTAGTGTTTAACGGTAAGTTTCAAATAGCAGCAATTTTGTGCACCATTAAATTTTCTCCATTTCTGTAGTCATTTTTGTATCCGAACAGGGATTCCCCTGGTAAGTGAAAACCCTGACACTGACAGTACTCAGGATAGCCCTCTACAACATAGTGGTCTGTTCTGAAATATCTATATGCTGGGCTCAGAGACATTGCTCCAAATGAATTGCTTTCCTCACACCAAATAACTTCCCAAAGTGAGAAAGCAGCACTCTTAGTCAAGTGTTCTACAGATGAGCTGCTTCTTCTAGAAGGGGCAATACAGAGTGGCAGGAGACAGAAAAGGACCATGGATTGTCAGGAGGGTTTAGTTTCTCTGAGATTAATATACTAACATTGTAGAAAATAACTATTTGGCTCTCTAGAAAATTAGATTTTTACAAAAAGTTTTGAGTGGAGTAATAAAGTATCCATCTATAATCCCAGCAATCAGAAGGATCACAGATTTGAGATCAGCCTAAATTATCTCATGAGACCTTGTCTCAAAACAGTAGTAATGCTTGTGACAAATGCTCAAATCATTTCAGAAGTAATAAACATTCTTTTAGTATTGACATTCAATCATCAAAATCAATTATTGAAAGTGTTTTCTGCAATAACAAAAGATTGAGAAGATTCTGAAATCTATAAAATGAAAGTCCAATTAAAAAGAAATTATCACTACAGTTGTCAAGTCTTTGGTCTGGAATTCCTTTATTCAAATTCCATATATTTTTAAAAGACAAGATAAGGCAGATGACACTAGAGTAACAATCAGCCCCAAATTTCAGGTGTTGAATAGAAATGTTTTTTTCCCTTCACATGCTGCATGTAATCTTGGGTGAGAAGAGTAATTCATTGTTCCAGGACATCCATCCACGGGCTTAGGCTGCTCTGAGGCTCCCGGTATCTGGGTGATTGATGCTCACTAAAGCAGAGGCCAGCACAGGAAAGTGAAGGCCATATTGTCAGTTGAGCACTTGCTCTTGAACACTTAATCAAAGCAGTGACAGCGTTGCTTTTCCTGATATTTACACGGTCAAGTCCTAAAGCCACAGTCACTGAGCATGGATGGAAAAATGCATTCCTAGAACAGTCTTCAAATACATGGAAATACCAATGTACACAGCTTATGACTCCCAAAGCCTCACTCATATGTCTCCCATCCAAGCACTAATCAGGCCAGATCCTGCTCTGCCTCTGAGATCAGAAGAAATCAGGCATGTTTTTCAGGGTGATATGGCCAGAGACAACACAGATATACCTAATTTGTGAATAAGTGAATTGAAACTAGGACAAGAGAAATTTGAAATTGCACAAGAATTTTGCCCTATGGTTTCAAAAGCTTGTATTATTTCTAACGTGATCATCTAATCAGAGTGCTGAGAACTTCTCCCACTAATTCATTGAAATGCTCAACTGTCTTAGAGAACCATAAAGGGGAAACTGTAGCATGTATTCTCCTCTGAGTGAGGAAAGGCTAATGTTGATTACTGTGATTATCCTCCCACTGCAAATGAACTACAGACACATATGTGACTTTTGCATCTGGTTTTATGAGGGTAGTGGGGAATTGAACCTGGGCCTACAGACTTTGCAAGAAGGCACTTTGAACCTATGAGCCATCTCTCTAGCCCCCGATTCTCTTTTAATGAGACATGTGCTGGTATTTAATATGCAGTAACTATTTTATTCAAGTAAAATCATCTTGCTTTTAATATCAAATCATTTTCTGAACTATTGTCTAGGTTTGTAAATATTTCATTACTTAAATTTAAATTGTTTTCAAATAATAATATTGGGATACATCTCAAATAACATTGGAAGATTTTATGAATCATAATCTAGCTGACTCCAATATAAAACAGCCAGGAACTTACACATTCTGACCTTTCACTCTGTTTTTAGGAAAGGCATGAAGTTGTATCTGAAAGTCATTTTCTTTTGACTTTTTATTGACAATTCTCATACAAGTATATAATGAATTTTTATCATAATCTCCTCCCTTTACTATTGTCCACCCACTCCCCACTCCATACAGTGTCCAGTGAACTTATTTACAATAGACTCTTCTTATTTATGTTTTGTTATTGTGGTGGTAGTGATTCCTCTGCTTCTACTTCTGCTTCTTCTCCATCTCTTCCTCCTCTTCTTCTTCCTCCTTCCTCTCCCCTCTTCTTTTTCTCCTTATTCTTCCTCCTTCTAAACCTGTTAGTCCTCTTCCTAGTCCTTCACATTTGTGGATGTTCGAATGTATGTCCCCCAATAGACTCAGATGTTTTATTAATAATAATAACTTTTAAATATCCAGCCCATGAAGAACTTAAATAAGCAAAGTGTTCACCTATAGAAGATGACAGGAAGAAATTCTTTCCCAGATATGTATCTAACAGAATATTAATATCTAGAATATACAAAAAAACCTATACAAGAATTCAAACAACCCAACTAAAACTGGAAATGAAATCGAACAGAGTTTTCAAAAGAAGAAATAATCAGAATGACCAGCATCGAGAAATCCAATGACAACAAATGGTGAAAGTGAGTGGAAAGAGGAATCCTTCCTTAATGTTGGTGTCAGGGCAATCTGGTGAAGCCATTATGGAAATCAGTGTAGTTTTCTCAGAAAGATAAAAATAGGAAATCCACAGGACCCAGCTATACCACTACTGGGCATATATCCTAAGGACTATACACATTTCTATAGAGATCCTCATTCATCCATGTTTGCTGTTGCTCCATTCACAAAAGCTAGGAAATAGAATCAGTCCAGATGCTCATCAACTGATGTAGTACACATACGCAACAAAATTTTATTAGTCAGGGAGGCTACTGACCCCTGTCCCCCACACACAATACAGCATATGACCAACATGTGTGTTTGTCCATTAGAACTAGATGGCAAGACACTATTGCTAAAGACACTACCTCTTTAAATTACAAGACTCTGAGAAATCAAGCAGAAACTGAGCTGGCAGCCTCCTTCCTGCTTGCTTGCTAGAAAGTGGTATGCAGTGTGCTTCTGGAGAAAAGCCATCAGCACTCCAGCAGTGAAATTTAGAAACTCACAACTAACCAGCCAGGCAATATGTGCCCCCTGGTGCAACAGATGAATGCCTGCTAAGGGGTTAGCCAACTGCTCTATGGTTAGATTTGAGGCCCTCCCTAGGAGAGGAAATTCATGTCTGGTACTGAAAACCTAGTCTAAAGCTTATGCCCATGGAAGTCATAGGCCCTAGAAGAGAAGCTACTATTGCTGAGTGGCTGAATGGACATGCTGTACACATCAAGTTGTCCTCTAAATATTTATGCTTACGCCCATAGATAGTGCTGTTTTCACCTTGGGTCAGAGAAGCTTCTTTGTGTGGATGGTAATAACCATCTGAAAGATTCAAAACTCATCAAAGTGCTGAGAATAAGTAATTATGGAGTGTTCAGCATTCAAGGAGATATCTACATAATGCCTTCCAAAGCTCGAGGAACATTGATGAAGAGAGAGGGAGGGAAGAAAGAATATAAGAGTCAAAGAATAGGGAAGAATGTTTTGGAATGTCTTCAGAACATCAAGTGGTTGTTACATTTATGACCTCACAGCAACTATAATTACCTGCTTAAGACTTCACAACATTTAATGTACCAACATTTGATCATAGATGATGGTGGAGGACAAAAGAATAGACTAGTTGGAAAGAGGGAAGGGTTCCCTGGAAGGGGAACAAGACAAAGTAACTTGAGAGGATTGTGATCAAAATGTGGTATGTACATGTATGAACATTGTCATTAAAGTATTTAAAGATGTGAAAATCATCGTTGAGCTTAAGGTACAAGTGATTTGCGACAGCCACCATTTCTCTACAATGCCTTTATTCCATTGGGATAAACATTCCTACTTGACTCCCACTCCCATCTCTTGTCTCTGTCCGGATGTCCTAAACATCTTCTATATATGACAGTCCTCTTGCATCCTTGAGATACAGCTGTCATCCACGACAGACCTTTCTAAGATTTCTACAATATGTACAGTAGGAAGAAAGAAAAAGAGATAATTAAAAAATAAGTGCTTTGTGCAGAAGACAAAGCAACATCTTGGCAGAGCTAACATTTCTTTTTTTTTTTTCTTTTTTCTTTGTGCTTAGGAAAAATGTAAGGAAAATAAGGAGTTTTCCAGGCAAAGGGGACACCATCTGAGAGTCACCAAGATAGTCAAGAGCTGAGTGACATGTAGGGTTCATAGACAGAGTCAAGTATTTGTAGATTTGACCTTATGTCAGAATGTCCTGCCAAATTTTAGAAAACACAAGAGTGATAATCACATCGGTTTTGTAAATAATTGGTTTGTATATAAAGAGAGTAGCAGACTGAGAAGATGATGAAAAGAAAAGCAAGTAGAACTATTATTTCTCCAAGTTTGAGAGAGAAAATAATGTCAGAAGTAAAATAACAACAGAGAATGAATCTTCAAAGTTGGAAGCTATTTTTTGTAGATATAGTTGAAAGAATAGAGGCTCTGGAAAGGATGTAAAAAAAAAGTAAGAAAATTTTCCACTGAAAAATCCCAGCTCTGGAACCCACCTAAAAAGTCAGTCTTTTATTTTGCATTTTTCCAATAAATTTAGATTTTCTTGTTACTGCCTCCATTGCTATTTCTTTTTTTTTCAATATGAAAGTTTTGGAATGTCTATTTTTCACCTCTGGCATGTAAGTAAATTACCTGGGATTTAATAATGTACATTTCTATGAATGTATCAGTATATAAGTCTGAACAGCTGGGACTATTTCATGCAGATGTATTTGTATATCTGTAGTTACAACTCTTTTGTTATTTCATATTTTGTAAGACTTACTAAGTAGGAGTTATGAATAACTGAATAAAATAGAATGACTCGGTGGGAGTGTGAAAATATCACAGAATCTATAAACAACAAAACGTTTGAATATCATTCTTGGCATAGAAAGTGAATTATTCCTAAAAGTGCATGGACTTGTCATGTTTAAACATTATGCACAAAGATATATACTCTACTTGGGCTACAATTTACAAGAAAGTCAGGGTCGATCATTACACTTTGGTTATGAGGTCTCTTCTCAGCTTAGACAACCTTGATGAACACTGCAAACTCTGTCATGCTTCCTTTTAGATGATTTTACTTTTTATGTCTTGGCTTTTTCCCAAGGAATCACAGCCTCCCTAAAACCAAGGCTCTGTTTAATTCTGTTTATTCTTCTTTTACACACACATATACACATGTTTTGCACACACACACACATATCTGACATTGTCTTCTCTCTCAAACTTGGAGAAAAAGTAGTTCCACTTTGCTTTCTTTTCAGCATCTCAGTCTGTTTCTCTCTCTCTCTCTCTCTCTCTCTCTCTCTCTCTCATATTACACACACACACACACACACACACACACACACACACACACACACACACAGAGTACTGGGGATCACCCCGGGACCTGTTGCATGCTAGTCAAGGAGTTTTCCAGTAAGTTACACTCTTAACAGCCAAGATAACAGGTTGGTTATAACCTGACATAAGTATCTGTTTTAATTTTGGAATGTGCCATATTTTTGAGAGATGGTGAAGGGAAAAGAATCAATTTTCTTTGTGTCTAGCAGGCAAGTGAGTGAGCTACTGAATATGCATCTGATGGACCCACAAAGGGGTCTGTGAAATAGGACATTACCTGATCTGATCTTCAATGCTGGGGATGGAGAGACATCTATAATATTCCTTCTTGTCAGATAAGAAGAAGATAGAAGAACATTCATTTCCATATTTATTACAAAGTAATAACTTAGGGGTAGTTACATCTCCTATGAGTACCTCAAGAGAGCTATTGAACTTTAAAAATTAGCTGCCTGCTATAATAAATATTCAATTTCAATGTAAATGATTCCTTCACAGCTTATCATTTTACAAATTTAAGAAGTCCAAAAGTCCCGGAAGGAGTCAGCAACTGCTCAAATGATGGGACATGCGTGTGACCTGTTCTGATCATGGAAGCGAGAAGACGAGTGAGGCTGTGTGTGCTCTGCACAACTGAGTCATGGCTAAAAATAGAAGCAGAAAACTGTGAAATTTAAACTTAAAATTAGGACTTAGTATTTTAAGAATATAAAATAGTTAATTTCAATTCATGACTGATGATTTTCATAATGAAATTAACATGTATGGTAGGATGCTTTAAATATCTTCAAGTAAGTTCACAAATCTTGTGTCTCAGCTTTTGGCTACATATGTCCATATTTTGGTGATTTTTGTTTCATAATTTATATCCACCTTAAAATATGAATTCTTATAAAACAAAGTGCATTATAACATGATATTAAATAATCTCTATCTTCAGTCATGGTTGCTTTGAATCAGTGGGAGTTATGTGTGAATAAATAGTTTTTAAGGAAAAGGATATTTATATTCTGTCATATGTTCACACATTTAAAAAATATCTAATCTCAGGGAAAATGTTATACACAGACAGAATATATTGAGACAACTTCTAGGAAATATGGCTGACTGAGCTGATGGGGAAAGACACCCACACTCCAACACAAACAAATGTTACATACAATATTTTGTTTTTAATAGCTAAGCACAAAAGCAAAAGTATAACATCTCTTTGTAATGAAGATATTATTCAAAATGAGATTTGTGAGCACTAAGTCATGGCTAGTCGTAAAATAAGACATTTTAAGAAGTACTTACCATAATATAAGTAAGCACCCATTATGAGACAGAGAAACTGCTCTGTCGTCTTGTGTGGGGAAAGCAAGAGAGCAAGGTTAGAACATCTGCCAGGCCAGTGGTCAGAGAAGTCACCCCTCAAAAATACAGTACCCATAATACTTAGCATCTCCATTTTTAGTACATAATCAATGCACATAACCTAAGTGGATAAATGAGAAATCTTTCTATACATATAGAACAATCATTAACAAATTAAGGGAACTAGGCATTATAAAGTTGTGCTAATTTGAATTTAAATTGAATGCAAAGTATTTGTTATTAAGCCTCATATTTAATCTCCAGCTGGTTGCAATTTAAAAGGTGGAGGTTTACTAGAGAATATATGTATCTGTGGAAGGACCTTGAGGTTTATCAGCTCTGCCAGTGCTGATACCTCAATTCACTCAGACTACTTCCATCCTGATATGTGAGCCAGATCCCTGCTCATGCCATGCTTTGCCCTGCCATGATGAAGATTCCCTGAAAGGCTCTAAGCTGAAGGAAGCCCTTTATTCCCAGCTGCTTATGGTCAGGTGTTTTTTTCCACCAATGAATATGTATCAGGAGTGGGAAATTGATAAAGCCAGACTATGCTACATATTTGTTTATTTGTTTGTTTGTTTGGTTAGTCTTTTGGAACTGATGATTTAAAGACAACTTGTTGGAACATTCTTGTGAAAGTTATGAAGAGCCAAATTCAGAAAGAATTGTGGACTGAGGGGCTTGGCTTATGGGCAAGCAGTTTTGCATTGGGAGAGTGGGTGAGTGCTGACTCTTCTGAAGGAAGGATACCTGAACAAAGAATGCTGAAGGAGTTTTCCTTTTCCTCAAAGTCAGTGTTATTCCTTTCTAAATTGACAGATTTGGTAGCCCACCTGGTACTGGTTTTGAAAGTATGACAAATGCAGAAACAAGAGTGTCATTAGATTTACAACATGGTTCTTTAGGTATAGCCACTAGGCAATGTGGAATAGTATCACAGTCCCTGAGTGGATGTCATGCAGGGCCAAGACAGGGAGCCATGAAGATGAGCTGTGGGTTACACTGAGACCCCAGGAAATTGGAGATGCCAGTCTTTGGGATGTTCACAAAGGAAAGCTGCTCACTCTGTCTCCAGCGGTTGTGCCTGGAAAGAAAGCAGCTGATGCCAAACGGGCAGAATTGGGACCCTAGAGATTCCTCACAGATCCCAGATGCCGGATTTATGGCTTCAGGATTTGATTACTGCCCAGGTATTGGTTCAGTTTTTCTTTCATATGCCCAATTATTTATTTTTGAATGGGAATGTTTATTCTTTATGATTAGGCATTGAAGTATGGAACTTGTGATTTGATTTAAATGCTTTCAGCTCAGACAGATGAGATCAAACTGAGCTTTTGAACAGTGTTGGAACTGGTAAAGACAAGGGGACTTTAAAAGATAAGCTAATTATATTTTACATTGCCAGATGGCTGTGAGTCTATGGGGGCAGAGATAGAATGTAGTAGATTGAATGCAAAGAGTCCTCCAGAGCTCATGTGTTTGTGATGAAGCCTTATTCACAATCCCCAGCTGGTGGCACTTTGGTAGAGGAGGTGTGTCACTGGGGGAAGACATTAAAGTTTACAACTCAGTTTTCCAGTGTTACTTCATCTCAAACTACTTCTACTTGGAGATGTGAGCCATCTTTCTGATTATGCCATGCTTTTCCCTGCCATGATGAAGCTTCCCCTCAAGACTAGAAGTTGAAATAAACCCTTTCCCCCATGAGCTGTTTGAAGGGTGTTTGTCCCAGAAACAAGAAGGCAACTATAATAGATGTACATAAAATTAATAGAATCATGACAAAAGGCTATACAAATTTTTGTGCATCCTAACAGAAAGATACCACCATTCATAAAATATATCTGACAAAGAATAATAATAATAAATGCAATCTTTTCAGTTCACTACCAACATTTAATATATACTACATTCAGATACTAAAATATAGAACATGTTAACCATGTTATTCAGTTAGGCATTGATAGCAACAAAATCTTGACTATGTAATACTACAGATAGCATGACAAAACTATTGAAACAAACAAATCACTTAGATAAAAGGAGATCAAGTGGAATCTCTACATTAAAAAGAGATATGCAAGATAACAACAACAACAACAATCAAACCTGAATTTCATCACAGAGTTAGTTAGGCATATGCAAAAATATATATGAGATGGGGCTGGAGAGATGGCTTCGTTATTAAGGTGCTTGCTTGCAAAGCCAAAGCTCCCAGGTTTGCTTCCCCTGTATCCATGTAAAGCCATATGCACAAAGTGGCTAATGCATCTGGAGTTCATTTGCAGTGAAAAAGGCCCTGGCATGCCCATTTTTTCTGTCTCTTGTCTGTCTGTCTGTCTGTCTGTCTGTCTGTCTGTCTCTCTCTCTCTCTCTCTCTCTCTCTCTCTCTCTCTCTCTCTCTCTTTCTCTGCTTGTAAATAAATCAATAAATAAAAATTTTTAAAAGCTTATGAAATGTAAAACAAAATTGGAAATATGGTGATTGATTTCAAATTTGATGACAATAAACAAATTGAATTAAACCCCTACATAGAATTAATTTTATAAGAAGATTTTTAAATGTTTATTAATTAGTTAACATAAAGTATGGAAATTGCCTTAAAACATGGAAAGGGAAAATGGCATTAAATATGAAAAAACATGGACCATACTTCTTGTAGTTGGGTGATACATTTTTTAATCAATGCCTAATGCCTTATTTTTGTCTACTTTTAAACAGGTTAATTACTTAATTAAATAATTGAACATGAGTAATTTAATGCTGAAAGTACTTAATATACTTCAACAGTAAATTTAATTGTTATTAGAGTGTACATATATTATCATAAAATAAATGATCAATACAAGATTAATGCAGTCCATTCATTAAGAAAAATGAATAAAATGTATTAAATAAATTTATGGTTTCAGGTGTTATATCTAAAATTTAGAAAATGTAAAACGATTACTTGACTCTTACTAGATACAATATGTTAAAAAAAATCTAACAATTTTATAAGCTGCATATTTTGTAGAGCACTCCAAAGAAAGAAAAGTACATACAATTATTTGTTTTCATTAATCTAGTTACTCTGTCCTGCAATATTGGGGAGGT
>PVHP010010207.1:0-49863 GCA_004024765.1 Zapus hudsonius | reverse complement strand
GCACTGGTTCAGTGGGAATTTGATGTGATTGTGTCTGGCACCCCAACTCCTGAGTCAAAAGTCCATTTAAAGCCTAATGGCCAGGGTTCAATTCCCCAGTACCCACATAAAGCCAGATGCACAAAGTGGTACAAGAGTTCATTTGCAGTGGCTAAAGACCCTGGCATGCCCATATTCCTCTCTCTTGCTCTCTCTCTCTCTTTGTCTCCTCCTCTGTGTCTGTATCTCTCTGCTTACAAATAAATAAAATTTTAAAATCCTCTCAAGAGCCAAGAAGCACTCCATCACTCTCAAAGACACCTTAAACTCCAGTATCACCAATGCATAGAATAGCCAATTATTGAGTGATAGACTCTCTATGATCATTTCTGGATTTGCTAGAGGGGAAGGGAATGTCAGCCAATATGAATTACCTGGTCTCCCACTCAGTTACTTTTAGGTTGAAGAAGAAAGTGATGTAGACATTGAGCAGGCAACAATGAGAATATTTGTACCTATGTCTGAGAAATACTTGTTTACCTATAGATTCTGGGATTTATGGACAGAGGGGTGGGGCGAATCAGAATCCACTGAGGAAAGATAATCAGAATGTTGACTTATGAAGGCCTCCTGTGGTTTACTGTCTTGGGCGCTCTGAGACCTGAATTACTGCTTAGAGATAATTCAGAGGCTAAGCATGTAGGAAGGAAAGTTCTAGAGGGATCTCTGCTCCTTCTGTTTGATTATCTTCATTATAATCTTTTCTCTGGAGAATATGCTCAAGTGAGCTGAAGAGAGGAATACAGATTAAGATCAAGGTGTCTTTCTTTGGCAAGGTGGTTGCTGGGAACACAGGCCCAGAGGAACATGGAGGCCAACTGCCTGACCAGACTGGACTTCCTGTCTGATCCAAGATGGCAATAAAGAGCAGCTTGCTGGTTCTTCCTCCTTAACATTTTGGGGTTGAAGTTCATCTATGGGCAGGCCCATCTTGAGTCCCAACAATGTTCCTTCATGTACTAAGATCCTTCATATACCTTAAAGAAGTTGTGGGCATCACCTGGTAAGAGGGGGGCCCAAATAGAGTAGAAGGAAGCCTAACACCAAGACAAACTGCTCTTGTGTAATTGGTTACTTCCCACACTGAGCTGTTGATTAAAGAGACGCATGAGGTCCCCAAAACAAGTCAGGCTTATGTCAAAGTTCTTTAATACCCACCCCAGGCAAAAAGTAAGACCCTATTGCTGAAGATGCAACAGATTGTCATCACACAACACCAAGAGACCCTGCTGGATCCAGAAAGGTAACCAGCTCCCAGATGGTAGCCTGTGTAATGCTGGAAGGTGTTAGTTACATGAGCTGCTAGGGGAAACTAGCCAGTGATATTCAGAGAAAGCAGAGATCACTGATATAAAACTTGGATCGATGTTACCAGAAGGCTGAGGACAGTGCTATAGAGCAGAGCCCAGCTAGCCAAGGAGTGCTCACCTGTGTAATAGTGGTGCTAAACCTAGGTGGGTAATCAATGGCTTACTGATTGGCTAAGATATCTGCTCTGTGGTAAGAAACCCTTAACTAGAACTAAGATCCATGGCAAACTCATGAAGACCAAGAACCCAGGCTCCTCTACAGAGAGGCTACACCCATTAGAATCTCACCAAATTAATGTTTGACTCACTTAAACTGCACTGATCTCACTCTCCATGGGAGATTCTGTTTGTATTTTTCAGAAGGCATTGAGAACTGTGGACAACTTAGTTCCACCAACAAGACTTGGGATGATGGCTGACACCCAGGCAGGAGATGAACCATGCCTACCTTATCATCTAGGGTCCAAACAAAACCTTTAAGGAAGTGGTGAGATGAGCAAGAGAATTACCTCCACAGCAAGTCAGATAACCTATAAAAGGATAATGGAGACAGACACTTAGGATACCCAACATAGTCCGAAGCAGAAATTCAGAGACTCTTAAGAACTCAACAGTAAAGCAGACCTAAAACTCACCCACCATGACTCAGGAACTTAGTGGAAGAGGGGACAGAAAGATTGTAAGAGACATGGTGGGGAGGAGAATATCCAGAAACATTGCCCCCCTCAACAGCAACACACAAAGGAAAAACCTGGCTACTTCTACAATCATAGCCCCCTACCCCATGATCTGGTCCAACAATCCTACTGAGGAGGGCCCCCAGCGGGTTGGGGATAGGGAGGAGGGAAATAAGGGTGCCACCACAAGACTTGCTTATACAATATATTAATTATTAACAATAAATAAGCTTATTTTTTAAAAGAAAGGAGTTTAGGCATATAATTTGTTGTACTCTGCTAATCCAGAACACACACATACTTCATTCAGGGATGTAATACACTAAGCCAACTGTTGTCTTCAATAGATCTGTGACAGTTCTGTGGGCACACTGTTATTGACCACGTGGTCTTCAGCACTATGGTCAGCACTACTTATGCAAGCATGTTTTTTTCTGGGTTAAGAGTCTAGCCAGGAAATTGGGCAAAGAACATAGCTTAAGATCAGCCAGCCTCTCTAAACATTGTTTGCTATACTGGTCACCTGTACTGTTCAGGCCAAAGAAACACCAAGACAGAAGAAACCTAATGACATTGCTTGAAGTGGGTATATTACATGGTTATAAGATTAACTTCAGGGCAATTTACAAGTAAGGAATTTAACATCTCAAAGCAATAATATCACAAAAGTTATATATAAGTCTATAAGAAATATTCTTACAGTCATTTGTATAGTTTTTCATTCCTATGGTTTATTCTCATAGTTCATTCCTAAAATTCATCCCCATATTCCTGAATTAGGTAAAACTAAAAAGGAGACAGAGCTAAACATCAGCATTCATCTCTCTCTCCTTCCTAACTGTGGGTGCAGTGTGACCAGCTGGCTCATGGTAGTACCACATGATGGACTGGATCCCCTCAAATGCTAAGCTGAAATAGACCATCCCCCTCCCCTTGAGTTCTTTCTTTTCAAGTATTTGCACATAGCAATAAGAAAAGTAACTAATACACGGGGCACACTTGGTAGCTTCTTCCCAAAGCTTGGCTTATCCAATAGCGTCACCTGCCACAATAGGTCTGATTCTACCCAAATCTCCCATAGCAATTTTGAAGCCAACTCCATCATCAATTAAAACATCCCTTTTAGGCACTCTGGCACCTTCAATGACAATTTTTTCTTCTATCTTAACATCACTGGACCATTTTAATTCATTTTTTCTAGTATGTATCCCTACAGTAATTGCTTCCACAATAAACCTGCAAACGCTTTACTAGAAGGAAAATAGGTCATTAATCAAAATTTGCCAATCAAAAATATCAGTTAGGGGCTGGAGAGATGGCTCAGCGGTTAAGGCACTTGCCTCCAGTGCCTAAGGCCCTGGGTTCAATTCCCCAGGACCCACATAAGCCAGACCCACAAGGTGGTGGCCCGGGTGCTCTCTCTCTCTCTCTCTCTCTCTCTCTCTCTCTCTCTCTCTCTCTCTCTCTCTCTCTCTCTATCTCTATCTCTCTGCTTGAAAATGAATAAATAAAATATTGAAAAAAAATATTTTAAAAAAATATCAGATAGGGCTGAAGAGATAGCTTAGTGGTTAAGGCAATGTAGAAGGACCCAAGTGCCCACATAAAGCCAGATGCACAAGAGGGCACATGTGTCTGGAGTTTGTTTGCAGTGGATGGAGGCCCTGGTGTGCCCATTCTCTCTCTCTCTCTCTCTCTCTCTCTCTCTCTCTCTCTCTCTCTCTCTCTCTAATAAATAAATAAATAAAATATTAAAAAATCAGATATATTTACTCTATTGGTTACCCACATATTCTGATGATCAATTATATATATATATATATATATATATATATATATATATATATATATATATATATATATACTCATCCCCTTGTTTTCTGCCTTGGCCTTTATACCAACTACATTAGAGCCTCCTCAAGGTTCTACAATAAATGGGCACATACGGTTGGCTCCTCAAATAAATACTCCCAAAATATTTCACTTTTGGTTGATTATTTCAAGTACAATAACAAAAATTTGCTCCTAAATAATTTCTTTTGTACCTCTATCTATAAGCCAATTCCTCCATATTAAATAAGCATGAAGTGTCCCAAGTTCAAGACCTCCACAACTCTTTGGAATGTGTGCATTGATTAAACCAAGTTCCCAAACTCTTTCCATGAGGTAGGAAGGATATTCCACCATCTCTGTCATATCCCAGAGCAACTGGGATTATTTCCTCTCTAGAAAATTTCTGATCATTAGCTTCATATTCATTCTCTGTTCAGGCAACTCAATGCTAAATACTAATACTGGTTCACAATTGAAAAAAAAAACTTGTATATTTTTCATTCATGCCTAACATGAAAGACACTTCTCAGGACCTGGCAACATTTTTAAATGCCACTGCTGTGTTTGGGTTTATTATGGGGCCAATCACACTCCAGACTTCCTGGGTATATTACTCCATACTTTTACAGATTTAGAAACAGACCTCTAAAAGGAACATCTGTGATCGTGAATATTTGAAATATTGCAGATGAAGAGCCAAAAGTATCTTGAACTCTCTTCAGTTCCCTGGACATTCATTTATCATCTACATCTATATCTTGCCATAGTATCCTTTTGACTATCTACCTGGTAAAAAAAAAACATTGAAAAATATGAAACTAATCAAGCATTAACTGACCAACTCCAAAGGTAAGAATGTCATCAGAAAGCATCTGAGACTAATACAACAGATTCTGCACTCTGCTCTAACGTACTATGGTGGTTTGTATCAGATGTACCCAATAAACTCATATGTCTTCAGTGATTGATCCTCAGCTGGATCAGTTGGGGAGGTGGAGTATTGCTGGAAGAGGTGTGTTGCTGAGGTGGGCTTTGGGGTGTTATAGCCCAGCTTCCCACTTATGTCTTGCTTGCTCTTGCTGCTATTTTCCAACTTCTGTAGCAAAGAGGTGAATTCCAGTCTCTGGCTATGCCTTGCGTTCCCCTGCCATCATGAAGCTTCTGCTAAAGACTGTTAAGTGAAAATATATCCTTTCCTCCAGCAGCTGCTCCTTGGTCTAGTGTTCTGTTCCAGCAACATGAAGGAACTACAACACATATCTACCTGCAGTACCAACCAATGCATTTGTTAAATGCTTTGATTCTTAGACTTATTTTGTTTAACAAATATGAAAAGTTTCCACAACTACATCCATAGGGGAATATGTCATCCTGTTCCCAGGTCATGGTCATTTTGATTTGGCTCAAAATATTCCCTCTGGATTGAGGGCAGTGTGTTAAGTCCACAACACTGAAACATCACATTATAATTACTATATGAAAACAAGACATTTTAAAATAAATAAACATTTTATACATTCCTATATCATGTCAAAAACTGGATTGAAGCATGTTATTCTTTAAAATTTATAAAGCCAGGCATGGTGGCACATTCCTTTGATCCCAGCACTTGGGAGGCAGAGATAGGAGGATCACCATGAATTCAAGGCCACTCTGAGACTACATAGTGAATTCCAGGTCAGCCTGGGCTAAAGGAGACCCTACCTCAAAAAAACACTATTATTAATATAAATAAAATAACATTACTGTACATGATGCAACCTACAGAAGGGTAGAAACCTATGTACACTTTAATATTTCTGGAATTAGTTTCCACATTCCTTTCTGAAACATAAGATCTTGCATCGAACATTAATATTTTAAGGATACTGAAGAAGTACAACGCTACAAAAAGTATTAGCTTTGCAGAACCTGATAATAAAAGAATATAGGTGAATCTCACACTGTTGAAACTTTTTAAAGTAATTATTCCTGAGTTACAAGGATCCTGAGAACTTTATCAAGATGGTCTATTTCATTGACAACTTGCTTTACTTGATTGGAGTGATATGATAAGCTGGTATAGACCTGCAGGAAATAGAAACAGAATGGTCTCTTCCATAAAAACCTATGATGAGCCATAGAAACAGGGAGCACATTAAGAGGATTATGGGTATATTTCAGATGTGGGCTGAGGCTCAAAAATCAAAGTGAGTCACAATATTCTCTGTGTGGGGCTCTCCTGCTCTTTTTCCAGTTGAACGCCCTGGAGAAAACTCACTGCAGTCAATTAGGTATCCAAAATTAAGTCTTCAAAGAAGGTGAGTAACAGCATTGAGACGCTAGAACAAAGAAAGGGTTCTGTGTGTGGAACAGTGTGCTGAATTCACCAAAAGTGGCAGTGAGAAATATTTCATAAAGTTGCCAAATCATTTCACCCATGTAAAGAAAATAAATACAAATACATCTAAAGGGATTCTCAATGCCCTAGAGAAATGATGTGTTTATGAAAAAGTGATCTTTGTTCTAAAATGATATGTTTATGTCAGACACTCCATTGACCATAAAAACTGCCTTGAGGTTGACATGAATCCACCCTCTGCGCATTATTTGACAGGGAGCCCAGGACCACACTGAGGACACAAACTCTATTTCTCTGCTGTTCTGAGACCATTTCCTTGATTCCTGAGCTCATTCAGTTATGTTGCCAGGGCTAAGACAATTCTAAAAATATTAAATTAGAAGAAGTGGAAATCCCTCTAGAAAGCTCATTTCTAACCCACCAGAACTAATTATATACATGAAACTTCAGGTCTCAGGGGAATCCCAGAGAATAAACCTCAGGAGCCCCGACACCTAGTCAATAAATCCTCTTTTGTGAATTCTGGTTAGTCCCAACCCTAGCTGAATTAAATCCCAGGCTCTCTGAAGAAGCCTGCATCTCTGACCTATGTCTCAAGTCCCCCACTGCTGGTGCCTTACTTTATATCTCTTCCTTCTTCCATCGCAAGGTAAGTGTGGAAAATAGAGAAGGATTCAACACATGCATTCAATTTTTGCCTCCAATGAGTACCAGAAAGTATAAAAAAGGAGATGTTCTCATTCAACCAGGATGAGTTGTCTATTCTATATAACAGAGGATAAAACATAGGAACCAGGGCCTGGGAAAATGGCTCTGAGATTAAAGGTACTTACATGCAAAGCTTGCTGGCCTGGGTTCAATTTTCAAGCTATCCACATAAGCCAGGAAAGAGACAGACAGACAGACAGACAGACAGACAGACAGACAGACAGACAGACAGAGACATGTGCAAATAAATAAGTTTTTAAAGAAACATAGGAACTAAAACAAGCGCATCAAGGAGATAATCTTCTCAGAACTAATTCCCACATCCATCATCACGTAAGTATGGATCCAGGTACAAAAACAATATGATCTGAATTTTTAAAAAGAGGAAATGTTTTTTAAAGTAAGTTGTAAAGGAAAACCCAACAGATTAAAAATGCAAAATGAGAGACAGAGAGTAATAATCATCTCAAAGACACTGAGCCTCAAGAAAACGGGAAATATTGTACAGCAGCCTCAAAATGTAAGATTTGTAGCTGGGTGCGGTGATGCACATTGTTAATCCTAGCACTCTGGAAACAGGGATAGGAGGATTGCTGTAAATTCAAGGCCAGCCTGGGACTGCAGAGTGAGTTCCAGGAAAGCTTGGGCTCGAGTGAGACCCTACCTCAATAATAATAATAATTGTCACCCATGGTTTAAATGAATGTAGAGACAAGCAGCTTTACAAAATATTCACAAAGTTTAGAATGTTAGCTAGAATTCATGTAAAGAAGAAGACAAAAATTTTGTGTGACAACTAAAAAGAGATATTGTTTGCAAGTAAAGATAGCTGATCATTCATGCTGCCACAGACCAAGACTAGATGTTTGGAAGACAAGAGAAACTTAAACAATCATGTTCACAAGGCAGAGGGGAGGTAAGAGTGACTACAATGGGGAATGAACTCCTCCTTTTGGTACAGAAACCCAAAGAGGGAGATCTGGGTCGACTTTCCACAGGAAAGAATGCATCATCCAGTGCTAGAAAAGAGGCAGTGCATAAGAAAGAGAAGAAAACTAGTTTTCACAAAGGGAACAGGCTAGAGAATGTGCTGTTCAATATGGTGGAGCAAGTGGTGGAGAGGATGAGGGTGTAAGAGAAAGTGAGGAAGGGCATACAGGTGAGTCTGATGCCACATGATATTGGAGTGTCTTCATGCACTCTTTTTAATGTCCATTTCTAGCATGTTGGGAATTTAAAATAGGGTTTTTGTTTGTTTGCTTGCTTCCTTTTGTTTGATTGCATATTTCAGACAGAGTCTCCTTATATTGCTCAGGCTCCAACTCTTTGGTTCAAGTGATATTCCTGTGTCGGTGTCCAAAATGCTCAGTGCTGTAAGGCAGGGTGTACCACTGTTCTGGTTGTTGGGGTTTGAAAGGATAATCAGCTCAAGTGTCCCTGGTCACAGCCAGAATGACATTGTTTTTATATATCTTATCAACAATAGGTTTTTGCATACAGTTCTCCATATAAATAACTACTCTGTCCATGTAAAAGTGGTTACAATGGTGAATTATTTGCCATGTGTATGACATACTGCAATATGTCATGATATGATACATATGGCCTCGCCATAAGAAAAAATTGAGTGGAAACTAGAAACACGGATTGCCAAAAATAAACTTCAATTGATTTCCCCTTCCCACCAGAATGGCATCAATAACATTCTCCATCTCTAACCTCGATCTGATTTCCCAGAATCCTTCTCCTCCATGCACTGAATGAAAATCTAAGACAGTGTTTCTATAAATACCACCCAGAACATGTACCAAATGCAAAGAATTGCAAAAAAATAAAAAACTTTGCATATGACATGACTGAAGTATCTTTAATGAACTGACCAGAAGATAGAAAGATTAGTGGGGGAGCTTTAAGAAAAGGGAGGAGGTGGGAGAAATGAGGGGGGGAACATAAAAAAGGTGTTTTACTTTAAAGATTCTTACTGGAATATGATGACTACTGTGGATATTTTCTCTCATGTCAACAATATCCCAGCTTTATCCCCACTGAAATCCAAGGGCTATAGCAAGGCAACACTGAATCACTCAAAATTGGAGAACTTCTCAATGCCCCTTATGAGCACTATTCCAACAATACACTGTGAAGATTGATAATGCTCTGAGGGAGTTAGTGAAATGGAAAAGTTGGTAATCCTCAAAATATATCTCTTCCATACAGGCTTATATGATAAAGATGTCAATTGAAGGACAAAATGCAAGTTTCCCCAACACATTTGTCCTGTTGGGCTTCTCAGATCACCCATGGCTGGAGATCCCTCTCTTTGGAGTGGTTCTGGTCTCCTACATCCTCACCCTGATGGGAAACAGCTCCATCATCCTGCTCTCCCTGGTGGATCCCAGACTCCACACACCCATGTACTTCTTCCTGGACAACCTCTCCATGCTGGACCTCTGTGTCACCTGCACCATTGTGCCTCAGCTGCTGGTCAACCTCTGGGGCCCAGAGAAGACTATTGCTGCCTGGGGCTGTGTCACACAGGCCTACCTCTTTCACTGGACAGGTTGCACAGAATGTGCACTGCTTGCAGTGATGGCCTTTGATCGCTACGTGGCCATCTGCCAGCCGCTCCGCTATGCTGTCATCATGCATCCCTGGGCATGTGTGTGGCTGGCAACTCTGTGCTGGTCTAGTAGCCTGGCCAATTCTCTGCTCCAAGCCACACTCACCATCCAGCTTCCCTTCTGTGGGCAACATACTCTAGACCACTTCTTCTGTGAAGTGCCAGCTCTGATCAAGCTAGCATGTGTTAAAACCACTGCTAATGACCTGGCCCTGGCCTTGGGAGCCATTCCTTTTGCAATGGTGGCTCCTCTGCTTGTGCTCATCTCCTACACCTTCATTACAAGGGCTGTGCTGAAGTTACCTTCAGCTGAGGGAAAACGCAAGGCTCTCAGCACCTGCAGCTCCCACTTGCTGGTCGTCACCATGTACTTTGGCCCAGCCATCTACATGTACCTTCAACCCCCAGCCAACAGCACTCAGGCCAAGTTCATGTCCTTCTTCTACTGTGTCATCACCCCACTGCTCAACCCTCTCATCTACACCCTGAGGAACAAGGATGTGAAGGCAGCATGCAGGAGGATCCTACCAGCCCAGGTTGGGAGCAAGTCATTCCAAGCCAGATGATCTGTGCATGGTGTCCCTGGAACACCCTGTGCACACCTGAATTAGTGCTTGCAGGGTTCACTTTCCAAAGTTGCCAAGGAAAGAGTTCTCATCTCTCAAAGTCCAACATACTGATGATTCAAGGGACTCTTGTTATTGTTGTTGTTGTTGTTGTTTTCCTAGATCCTTTCCATATTTTTCATTCTCCTCAGAGAGAAAAGCCACCAAGGTCCATATATCTATGCAATGCTAAGAGCATTTTCTGTAAATCCCCTTTTTATCATTTCTCTATTGATACCTGTGATGGTTAAGTTTTGTTGTCAACTTGGCCTTTCAAGTAATCTTGGGTGGTTCTCTGAGGATGTTTACAGGAAGGCAGCCTCTCAGTAGGGGGCAAGATGTAAGGAAGCTCAAAGGAGCTAGAAGTAAACATCCTTTCCTGTGAGGATACAGTACAGGAAAGAAATTCCAGAGACTCAGGAAACCATTAAGTCTGGGATAGAACTGTAAGACCCCACCCTAGGGCTATATAAAGGTGAAAGAATTCTCTCCTTGCCCGTCCTGCCTGTTTCCTGTTCTGTGTGTGTGGTGTAGGTGATGGGTTTCTCTCTCTGCTTGGACCTGTGAAAGAGGACCAGCCTCTTTCACTGTTATGGAACTTTCTCTCAATCTGTAATTTCAATAAATACTTTTCTCCCCCAAATTGTGCCTGGTTTGAAAATTCATCCCAGTGGCATGTGGCTGACTATGACAATGCCTTCCTAAATTTTTGGCTCTAAGTTTTGAAATAGCTGACCATATACTTTTTTAAGCAAATTTCACTAGTTTTATCAGGACACTTACTCAAACCATTTTATCCTCCTATGTCTAAGCAAGCATGATCCTCTCTTTCTTTAAATACCTTCTAAGTAATTTCATCTTTTTCTGTGCCCCACCTTGTGAAACCTTGATTGTTTATGGTATCAGAATCATGTTAATGTTACCATAATAAATTTGCTTTGCCTTCCTCAAAATAACTTATGATAGATATCATTCAATGTCTTTATTCATATTTACATGTTTGTGATTGTTGCTATAACTTTTTCTATGTACGTCTGAACAGATGTTTATTCACCTATACAAAGCACCAACAAGACCAAAGACACATTTTATCCAAGTCTATCTCATTGAGTCACTGGGTTTATTGGGGTTACTAACAGGAATATGAACGAGTGGTTAGTTATAGGTACAAGGACATCTCAAAGGCAGTTCTATCACCAAAAGGCCATCCAAGCATGAATGAGTCCTCATGAAAGCTGCAGCTCTTGAGTATGTTGGGTATCGTTGGTGTCTGTCTGTTTTAAAATATGAAATAGAAACATTGTGCTTTTACTGAATTTCTCACATGTCTCACTTTTCATTTCATTTTGAATCATGAGAGCTTGCATGGGACATTAATATTTTAAGGATACAGAAATACAGCACAGCAAAACAAAGTATTAACTTTGCAAAATACAATAATGAAAGACATAGGCCAATGTGGTCAAGTACTGAAAATACTTAAGCTAATTATGACATGGATATAAGGATTCTGGGTCCTTTGTCAAGATGGTATATTACATAGACAACTTTCTTTACTTGATCCAGAGAATGCTGGCAAGAATGTCACCTGCAGACCATAGGAGGAGAATAGCTGGTCTCTTCTGTAAGGTCTGTGATGAGTCAGAGAAATGTGGAGACCATAGGAGGACAATAGTGTAGAGTTTATGTGGGATGAGGATCAAGAATGAAAATGATTATTTTATTCTCCATTATTTTCTCCATGTGGGGTTCCCATGCTGTCTGCTGACAACAAACTCTATTTCCCTGCTTTTCTGTGACCGTTTCCTTATTTCCAATATCATCCTGAACTCACTAGATAGTATTCCTGAGACAAAGACAGTTCCAAAAACAAATCACAAGAAGCAATCCCTCTAGAATTCTCATTTCATCACACCTGAACTAATTTTGTACATGGAATATAGGTCTCAGGGGATCCAAGAAAACAAACCTCAGGAGCTCTCACACCAAATCAACAATTTCTTTCTTCTAAATATTGGTTAGTCACGCCTCTTTGTGAACAAAGTCCCAGGCACTCTGAAGAGACCTACATCTCTGTTCTGTATTTCAAGACACCTCCACTGGCTCCTCACTCTGCAACTCTTCTTTTTTCCAACCCAAGGTAAGTGTGGAAGCCAGAGAAGGATTGAAAACATGAATTCCATCTCTTTTCTTCTCTAGTGAGAGCCAGAAAGGGTAGATGGCTCAGAGGTTAAAGGCACTTCTAAATCTGCCCATAAAGGCCAGACACCAGAAGTGACACAAGAATCTAGTATTTGTTGGTTTACAGAGGCAAAGGGACCTGGCATACCAATACACACACACACACACACACACACACACACACACACACACATATGCAATAAGTAATTTTTTTAAAAAAAAAGCATCAAGGACATAATTATCATTCCTCCCTCCATCTTCATAGAAGTATTCCTGGTCTACAATCAATATGAACTGAAAATATGTGGACATTATTAAAGTTGGTGGCAAAGGAAGTGCCAACAATGTAAGACCTCAAGAGGAGGCACAGGAAATAATGATCATCTCAGAGACAGTAAGCCTGGAGCAATCAGGAATCATGGGGAATCCTGCACACACAGCAGTCTCAGAATATAAGATTTGCCACCCAGGCTTAAATGAAGGTAGACATAAGCAGCTTGACAATGATGCGAATGTTCACCAAGTGTACAGTGTTGAATAGAATTCATGTACAGAAATAGAACCAAGTTTGTATGGCAGCTGAAAGACCATTTGCTAGAAAATGTGGATATCCATTCATGCATCCATGGTTTAAACAAGACCAAGACCTGCTGTACGGAAGACAAAAGAAACTTAAACAAATATGTTAACATGGCAGAAGGGAAGGAAGAGTGAGGGCTGTGTTAGGAGAAAACCCATGATGGGAAGGGAGACATAGAAGGGCAAGTCTGGGCTGATTGTTACAGGAGAAGCAGCGTGGGAGCAAGACAGAGACACTAGCTAGCACAAAGGGACTGTGATTTGCTGTTCGGGGTGATGGACATGTGATTAAGAGGATGAGGAGGGTGGGTGAGGGAACACAGGATGACATAGAAGTGAGTGTGATGCCACCTGCTCTGTGCAGCATCTCCATATACTTTTTTTAATGTTCCTTCTTAGCGTGATGTAGAATTTAAAATAGGGCTTTTGTTTTGTTTGCTTGCTTGCTTTCACTTTGATTTCATATTTGAGACAGAGTCTTTATAATGCCCAGGCTGGCCTCCAACTCCTGGGCTCAAGAGATATTCTTGCCTCAGCCTCCATTATCCTCAGTGCTATCGTCCAGGTGCACCACTGCTCAGGTGGATGCTTGTTTGTTGTCTGTTTCCTTTTGTTTTTTTGTTTGGTTTTTTTTAGTTATTATGAAAAGCAATTCTGAATAAGACAAGTGAATGGAGAAGACAAGCCCCAGCAAATGACAGGATGTGATAAAGCCTAATACGTTTAGACAGAAGCAGGTTGATTGTAAGTTGAAAGCCAGTTTGTGGTATAAAATTATGTGGAAACCCAGTTTCAGCTTCAGGTCCAAGAAGAAAAGAAAGAGAGAAGGAGAGAGAATGGAAAGAAGAAGGAAAGAAAGAGAACATGAGAGAATGGAATGAAGGAGAGAGGGAGGGAGGGAGGGAGGGAGGAAGGAAGGAAGGAAGGAAGGAAGGAAGGAAGGAAGGAAGGAAGGAAGGAAGGAAGGAAGGAAGGAAGGAAGGAAGGAAGGAAGGAAGGAAGGAAGGGCAAAGAAGTAACATTCCATAGTGGGAGAGGAACCTGATGCCTCCAGATAAGCCTAGGATCCTTATAAGAATTAGCATATAGAAATTGCTGCAGCTCCAGTTGTGGACTGTGGACTCCCTAAGGACTGGTCCATGGGTGTATCAACTAGTCGGGTTAGAATGATATGATTTGCATCCACCACCACCCCCCAGAAAATGGTAATAATTCCCTCAGAAAAGTTTGTGCAATATCTGCTAAGTACTTTAATACAATCATTTCTGGGTCTTCTGATCCATTTTTACAAGAGAAGAGATGAGAGAGACTCAGAAAACTTACTGTACCCAATGTCATCCATTCAACCTTTCTGCTGAAAAGGGGCTGAGAGGATCTGAGCAGAGCACAAAACACAGGCCTAGAGAGAGGGTAAAGCTGCCTGGAAGCCACTGAGGCTGTTCCCTAGAAGACTTCTGCATGACTCTCTGTAGGATTCCTGAAAGAGGTGGCAGTTCCTGGCTCCTCACCACCAAAGTCTCACACTCAGCAAGACATAAGTCTCTCCATTGCCTTAGCACTGGCACTGTGCAGGCTGATGAGGAAGACTAAGCAGAGGGGACACCGAGAAGCTCTTGACCTAGGAGGTGCTTCTTCATGCATTCCAGTCCCTCTATCTATTTACTAGGGATATGGATAAGAAAGGTCTAGAGGCCAGGGGACAGTTGTCCCAAATGGTGGCCAAGGGCCAAGGGGATGCAATGCCTAAGTGGAACCTCTTCAGTGTCCTGAGGACATTGCCAGTGATGGGTATCATTACACTAATGAGGGTATCCAAGGTGGAAACATGTCACTCATTCCTGAGCTTTCTCCAGAATTCTATGTCATTCCAAAAAGGTGCTGGTCCAATGAAACCCAAAATCAGTGTTGTTGTTGCTCAGAGAGAAAAACCCCTTAATACAAAGGTAAAATCTAATGTTCTGGTGAACATTCTTGTACTTAACATACTGTCCTCCAGGTTCTAACATCTTGTTATAAGCTACAAGATTTTATTCTTTTGTAAGAGCAAATGGTATTCGTTTCTGTTTCAATCCATCCATGTTTGGACACTTTGCTTGATTCTGTAGTTTGACTATCATGAAAGGTATTTCAAAGAAGTAGGAATACAGGTATCTCTTCAGAAGATTGACTTAATTTCCTGTAGATAAGTATTAGCAGTGAGATGCTGAACTATATATGGTCATTCCATGTTTAATCTTTGCAAAGCTCTAATACTGTTTTCCTTGTGGCTGAACTAACAAATTTCTCCCAACAATGTATAAGGGTTTTCTTCTCTACCACCTCACCAAAAATGCTATCCTTTTCTTTTTGATAATAGTCCTTCTATCAGAGGAGAGTTGAAAATGATAGATACACCATGATCTCACTCATTTAAAGGATCTAAAAGTAGTAACCTCGCAGAATTATAGAAGAAAACAGTGTTTACTGGAGGCTAGGGCACTTGGTGCTGGCAGGGTTGATGATGTTGGTCGCAAGATACAATGTTATATGAAGAATGAGTTTAACGACTCTATTGGAGGCCAGAGAAATGGCTCAACATTTTGATGCACTTCCTGTGCAGGCATGAAGGCCTGAAGAAGCCTGAGACTGCCCTAGCTCATATCTCCAGATCCCATGTAAAAGATCTGAACAAGATTGCAGAGACCTGAGAATCAATGAGCCTACAAGCTCTAGAAACAGTGGAAAGAGACTCCTGCTCAAAAACAAGACCCGCCTGCCCCCCCCAAAAAAAAACAAGACCAAGCAGAAGAGAATGGAGTGGGACACCCACTCTGTTCACCTCAGGCAGGCGACCCTTCCTCTGACCCGAATGAGCATATGGGGTGCTGAAGAGCACATTCACATACATGCGTCACACACATGAGCAAAACTAAAATCCATGCCTCAGACTGGAGGTGAGAGTTAGTGGTGGGATGCTGTATTTTTGGAAAGTTTAACAAAATTAATGTTCTCACCACTAAATAATTATTTGCAAGCATATACACACACAGAGAATGGGCAATCCAGGACCTCCATGTGTGTATTGGAGAATCAAACCCAGGTCCTTAGGTCTTGCAGGCAAGTACCTTAACCGCTGAGCTAGAGCTCCAGCCTCCTACCACTAAGTAATTATGAGATAAAACATGTATTAATTAGCTAGATTCAATCCAAAATAAATATACACTTTAAAATATCATGCTATTCATGATAAATTAATAGGGTGTTAATTAGCAATTTTATGTGGGTATTTGAAATAAGTAATTTTGAAAAATATGTCAGTTACCTTTATCAAAACAATATACCTTTGGAGGCATTGGTTATTTATGGAAGGGCTGGCATAAATGATCCCATTAGTTGTACTTTTTTGGTTTGGTTTGGTTTGGTTTGAGTTAAGGTCTTATATGTCACCCAGTCTAGTTCTAGATGCACTATGTGTCCCCTTGAGCCCATCTTGCTGTTTCAGCCTCCAAATTGCTGGAATTCAGGCATGCACCTCCTCACCCAACACAACTGCATTTTGATTCTATAGCTACTTCACCCTTGTCTTTGAACAATTTTCTCTAAAGGTATCAGTGCAAAAGCATCCTGTGCCTTAGTTGTCCACCATCGCTGAGTTGATGTTCCCGGTCCTCTTTAACAGCTGTTCTCTGGTTGTCACCTTGAATGGGGTATTATTGTTTCAAACTTTTATTTTATGAGTCAAGTATCAGATTTCCTTGTGGCATTTCTATACATTGCTAATTCTGGTTGACTCTCCTCCTACCTCTGGCTGTCCTATTATGGACCTGCCCCCTTTTCCCCAGTTAATTTTTTCATCCACAGTATTCCCCTTCACACATGCATTCTAGTTCTACTTTGTTAAGCTGAATGCTGTATACATGCACACACATATCACATATATCATATATCATATTTAAGGTTGGAGGGTAGTGCAATGGCTCAGTCAGTACAGTACTTGCCACAACAACACAGGATCTGAGTTCAGATCTCCAGCACCTATGTAAATGGCACACACCTGGAATCTCAGATATCAGGAAACAGGGACAGGGAGATCCCTGGGGGAAGCCTACAAGCTAGACTATTTAAATTAGTGAGCTATAGGTTCAGGAAGACACTTTCTTTTTGTTATATTTTATCTATTATTTATTTATTAGAGAGAGAGAATGGGCACACCACGGCCTTCAGCCACTGCAAATGAACTCCAGGCACATGCGCCCCTTGTGCATTTGGCGTTATGTGGGTACTGGGGAATCAAACTTGGGTCCTTCTGCTCTGCAGGCAAACGCTTAACTGTTAAGCCATTTCTCCAGCCCAAGAGACACTTCCTTGATGTAAGGTGGACAGCCATGGAGGAAGACACCTGGCATTGGCCTCTGGCATGCATATGCACCTGTACATGTGCATACACTCAGACACATATGATTATGCTTATACATGCACAAATAAAAGGTTAGAAGTTAGAAACTATAAATAAGAGAGAAAATACAGGGTATGTCCCTGAACTTTAATATAATATTTTGCATTTTCATGTATTTTCTTGAAAATCTCAAAATTCCATTTTTCTTAATAGGTGAATAAAATTCCATTGTGCATATCTACCACAGTTTTATTATGCACTCATCTCTTGATGGACACCTAGGCTGTTTTGATTTCTTTGATGTTGCACATAGAGCAACAATGCACATGGGTGTTCAAGTGTCTCTGGAGGATAGAGAGACTTCAGTATTTGGTCAGGACACAGATTTTCATGAGGAACATATTGGCCTTGAACTCACTATCAGTATGACCTTGAACTTCTGATTCTCTTGCCTCCTCCAGAGTGCTAAGGCTTCAGGCTCATACCAATATTGCTACTTTATACAGTGTTAGATATCAATCCAGCATCCCGTGCATGACAAGCGGGCACTCCTCCTTGAGCTGCAAGCATAGACTCTTTTTTATAGTCCCCATACATCATGTACAACAATCTAAAACTGTTTTTTCCAATGGCATAATTTGACCTGGTTTTAAAACTAAGAAGGTTTTGGGACATTGTTTTTTTAATATTTTTATTTATCTATTTGCAACCATACAGATGTGTGTGTGCGTGGGGGGGGGAGAGAGACAGAGAGACAGAGACAGAGAGAATGGACACACCAGGGCTACCAGCCTCTGCAAAGGAACTCCAGATGCAGGTGCCACCCTGTACATCTGGCTTTACATGGGTACTAGGGAATCGAACTCAGATTGTTAGACTTTGTAGGCAAGCGCCTTAACTGCTGAGTGATCTCTCCAGCCCAAAAAACAAGAAGTTTTAACTTGTGCAACTTCTATTGCAGAAATGTGTCGATCACAAAATCACAAATACTAATTTTATATCAATGATATATTTACAGTAATTTTTAAAAGAGACATTTAAAATGGTGGATTCCACTAGCTGAGGCAAGGAAGAAAATGGAGTAATCATTTATCAGGTCACATATACTTCAGGCCATAAAATAAGAAGTTTTGACTTGTGCAACTTATATTGGAGAAATGTGCCAATCACAAAATCACAAATACTAATTTTATATCTATGACATATCGACAGTAATTTAAAGAGAGAGAGATTTAAAATGGTGTATTCCGCTGGCTAAAGCAAGGAAGAAAATGGAGGTCACATACAAGTCATGCAAGATGAGACTATTCTACATATATGTTCATGAAGAGAGCACAACATAAATTCACATAGTGCTGCTAATCTGTATATGTAAAGGTGGCTGAAAAGGCGACTGATATATTGTATATATGCCACCATAATAAAAATTGGAGGGAAAGAAAAATAGAAGATTTGCAAAATTAGACCTTACTGAATGCCCTCTTCCCACACAATCACTGCATCAGCATTCTCAACCTCCCACCTGCACCTGATCACCAGCATCCTTCACCTCTGTGCACTGAGAGAAGACCCTAGGTAGTGTTTCCTGCAGACACCATCCTGAGGGAGATGGGCCAAATGCAAGGGACTGAAGTCACTTAACATATGACTTGAGAGCAGTATGTTTAATGAATTGACCAGAAGACAGAAAAAAATGCTTGGGAAGCATTAAGAAAATGGAAAAGTATAGGAAATGTGAAAAACGCCATTTTCACTTGAAGAGACTCAGCTGAATTTGCTGGGCATGATTTCTCTCCTGTCTACAATATTCCAGCTCTAGCCCTAATTTAAAATGAGAGATAAGGCAGTGAAAATAGAGTCATTCAAAATTGGAGAACTTCTCATAACTGTTCTCCAGATTATTCCATGGATATGCTGTGAGGTTTGAGGATGTCCCCAGGGATTTCTTGAAATTAAAGTCTTGTTTATCATCCACATCTTTCTCTTTCCTGTAAGGCATATATAATGCTGATGGCTGACGAGGGACAAAATGTGAGTTTCCCAAACACATTTGTCCTGTTAGGCTTCTCAGATCACCCATGGCTGGAGATCCCTCTCTTTGGAGTTGCCCTCGTCTACTATATCCTTACCTTATTGGGAAACAGCTCCATCATCTTTCTCTCTGTGATGGAACCCAGACTCCAGACACCCATGTACTTCTTCTTGGACAACCTCTCCATGCTCGACCTCTGTGTCACCTGCACCATTGTGCCTCAGCTGCTGGTCAACCTCTGTGGCCCACAGAAGACTATTGCTGCCTCGGGCTGCATTGCACAGGCTTACCTCTTCCACTGGACAAGCTGCACAGAATGTGCTCTGCTGGCAGTGATGGCCTTTGATCGCTATGTGGCCATCTGCCAGCCCCTCCGCTATGCTGTCATCATGCATCCCTGGGCATGTGTGTGGCTGGCAACTCTGTGCTGGTCCAGTGGCTTGGCCAACTCTCTGGTGCAAGTCACACTCGCCATCCAACTTCCACTCTGTGGGAGACACACCCTAGACCACTTCTTCTGTGAAATTCTTGCTCTGATCAAACTAGCATGTGCTGACACCACTGTTAATGACCTGGCGCTGGCCGTGGGAGCCATTCCTTTTGGAGTAGTGGCTCCCCTGACTGTTCTCATCTCCTACATCTTGATTTTGAGGGCTGTGCTGAAGTTACCTTCAGCCGAGGGAAGGCGCAAGGCATTCAGCACCTGCAGCTCCCACTTGCTGGTCGTCACCATGTACTTCGGACCAGGCATCTACATGTACTTTCAGCCTCCAGCCAACAGCAATCAGGCCAAATTTATGTCCTTCTTCTACTGTGTCATCTCCCCACTGCTCAACCCTCTCATCTACACCCTGAGGAACAAGGATGTGAAGGCAGCATGCAGGAGGATCCTACAATTCCACAGTGGGGAGAAGTGTTTGAAAACCAGATGATCTCTGCCTGTCTGGAGCAGCTCTGTGCATGCCTCGGTTAATGCGCACAGGTCTTTCACAAATGAGTGTGCATTACCTATTAGGTCACAATCTCAATCTCTCTGATTATTGGTCAAACTGTTTCATTTAAAGGATTCTATGGGGAAGAGGGGCATTGGGGAATGGGGAATAACAACTTATTGTTTGCCCATTAAATAATGTAACTCATTATGGACAATAAAAAAAGGATTCTGTGTTCTGAAATATCAAATAGAATCATTTTGTGCTTTTCCTGGACTCTCCCCTGCCCCATGTCTCGCTCTTCATAGAAAGAATGGGCACATGATGTGCTTATGTATCCATGATATGCTGACAAGTACTCACTGTCTTTTCAACTTCACTCTTGACCCGATAGCCTCCACGATTTTTTGCTACATAGCAGTTCTGAGTTTGAAGTTTTAAGCAAAGTTTCATTGAATTTAAAAGAATACCTACTCAAATCATTTTAATCTCTTTTGCCTCCAAGCAACTCATGTCTGTTCTTTCTTCATGAATTACCTTGTTAGCCTACAACTGTTATCCCTAATTCAACTATGCCCACACAACATTTGTATATTTAACTCACCGTTACAAGTTTATCTATCTTTTCTCAATAAATGTATGACAAATAGCATCCAGTACATCTTTGTGGACATCTTACATGTGTATGCTCCGTCCCCTGAATTTGCTTAACTCTGTAATTTTATTGATTAAAAATTGCCCTCTTGTATTTATAGTGACTTTAGGCCTGAGGCTCTACATGCATAACATATTTCTGATATGAGGGAGCAGTTCAACATGGGGTTTTTTAATATTTTTATTTGTCTGAGAGAAAGAGTATAGGCATCCCAGGGGTTCATGCCTCTCCAAACGAGATATGCAGACATATGCACAACTTTGTGCATCCAGTTTTACGTAGACCCTGGAGAATTGAACCCAGACCAGCAAGCTTTGTGAGCAAGTGCCTCTAATCTCTGAGCCATCTCTGCAGCCCTGAAAATGGGTTTGATCTAAGAGAAAATATACACAATATCCCTACTTAGTTTTCTTTAGTCGTGTTTCAGAACTATGGGTGACTGACTGCCTTCTTACAGGGGCTACTTAGTTTTGATCTCTCATAAGAACCAAGGGAATATTTTACATCACTGATAAACAAAATCATTCATGATGCTACCTAATGCCTATGTACAGTATGTATTTTTAAATAGGGCTGAAATACATTTCCTTTGTTTGTGTTTGTTTGTTTGTGACAGAATCTGAATATTTATCCCAGTGTGGTCTGGAACTCACTATGTAACCCAGGCTGGTCTTGAGCTCGTGAACCTACTGCATCAGCCTCTAAAGTGCTAGGATTAGAGTGAGTGCTATCATACTGTGGCACCAATTCATATCTTAAAACGTCTACAAGCAAGATTTCTCATTTTTTCTGAAATATGGCATGAGTATTTTAATCAACTGTGGTTGTGATCCTAAAAATAACAAACAGCGTCTCTGAACTCTAAAGAAGCCAAAGTTAAACTCAGCAGACTAGAGACTCTCCAGGCCAATAAATTATTTTGTTGTTGCAAGGATAGTGGCTTCTTTGTGAATGTGACACACGCCAGGGACAACTTCCTTTTTTATCCTTCCAAATCCTTCAAACAGCCTCTTTTCAGATGGTTATTTTCCTACTCCTGTTCCCTAAAGTTAACAACACTGAAACTCTGATAGGAACCCACATTTATCTACAAGTGTAAACCTCAGACTTCTCTGCCACCAACCAGCAGAGCTTAGTCTATAGAAAGCCAGAGAGATGGTTTAGGACTACAGACCTGGAGAACAGTCTGGCCTCTTCTGTGAACAAAATATATATTATAATCCAAGCAAGTGGGGACAACATAGAACATAGATGGCAGGTATATTTCAGATGTGAGCTGAGACTCAACTAGAAAAGCTTGAGATCATCCTACTGCATGTGAGCTGACATCAGTTCACCACCAGCTCCCTGGCTGTAATAGTCATGGCAGCCAGTAAGGTGTTCCAAAAAACAGCCAGGCAGCTTTACCTTCTCCAAAGTTCCCTGAATGATGATAGTGAAAGCAACATTGGAAGACTGCATCAGATATGACTTTAGCAGTGTGAGAAGGTATTCTTTAAGAAAAGTACCATTAGAAAATATTTAATTCATATATAAAAATGTACCCCTACAGCAAGAAAACTAAAATCCACCCAGCAAAGAAATTCTCAGTGTGCAATGGAACATGTGTTTATATTCAATATATGCCTTACATGGGAATTAACAAGAAATTTCTTAAACCATTACAGTGGACATCAGACTTCCCATGTTAGGTTCTTTGGTGGGAAGGCCAGGAATGTGATGAGATCACAGACTATTTCATCACATGCTGAGAAGATTATTTGCTTAATGGCCTCTCTGTACCTCAGTGACATACTCTCCAGGGTAAAGATGAAATCTAGACACAAGAAATTAAAAGAAGCAAAAATCTCTCTAGAATGTTCCTCTCCACAAATGTAGCTTAGTGACTAATTACCTACATGTGATAGCTCGGGTCTCAAAGGATCCAAGGAAGAAACCTCAGTAGGCCACCGGGTCTCATCCAGTCTCACTTCTGGCTGGATTCTACTGTCTGCCTTCTGCCTATTAAACCTTGACTGTGTAAGGTGCATTTTCTTTGATCCAGGTATCAGCCTTACCATTTCTGGCTCCTCACACATCAGTGCTGAAGGGACAAAGCCTTTCTCTTATAACCCTTCCAGGCTATAAACCTAAAATTTTTTAGCATGCTCACCAGAAACTTCTCTTATAGTAAGAGGACATGTTCCAAGCCCTGGTGTCTTATCAGATTGTAACCCCATCCAAGGCACCTCCAAAACCACCCTGCAATCTCAATTATTGAAGAAGGAAACAGAGGTAAGGTGATCTCTAGGAACCCACTGAGCAATGAATGATATGCCAGTTTTGAAAATCCTATATGCAGACATCAGTAGGACACTTAGAATGTCACTGTGTCTTAGAGAAGCCACATCTATGCTCTTGAGTGTGTCTGACTTTCTGTCTGAGCACGTCTCTTTGTCTTAAATCTTATGATTAAAACCTGTATTATAATATCCTTAATAAATTCCAACTTTGTTTCTACTAGCTAATCCTGAAATCATTTTCTGCGCCAAAGCCACAAATCCTGAGTTGATGTAAATTGAGGTCCCTGAAGTATTGAGGGAACTCCTCAGACTGTAGTGGGACCATGTGAAGATGTATTTCTGTCCCCTCACTACTGACAATGCTCTGCCTTCTGAGCATTAAACCCAAGATCATGCAAAGAGCCTGCACCTCTTTGACCCTGGTCCCAACTTTCCTTTTCTGACTCCTCACTCTAAGCCGTGTCCTTGTTCAGACTCAAGGTAAGTGAGATAACAGGTGGCTATCTAAAGGTCTTAGCACTGCTTGAAGTCTACTTTCTTCTCTAATGAATCCCTGAAAGGGCCCAGCTGGCTTGAAACTCACTATGTAGCCCAGACTCTCCAGAACTCATAGTACTCCTTCTGCTTCACATTCTCCAGTGCTGAGATTACAAGTGTGAGCTGCAATGCATTTGTTTGTTTGTTTGTTTGTTCGTTCGTTCATTCGTTCATTTGTTTGCTTGTTGAGACAAGGGTCTCATATGCAGGCCAGGCTGGACTCACACTCATAATCCTAATGCCTCAGCTTCTCCAGCACTGGGATTGCAGATGTGTGCCACTAAATTAGATATATTATAAACATTTTAATTTGATCTGATAAACCATTCCACAATTGATGCACAGATAAAACACTGTGTTGTACCTGGTCAGTACATGTAACTTTGTGTATACATATTTCAAAATATATGACATTTGTTGATCCAAAATTGACTCCTTTTGCCATTTCATGTAATTTCTTACTGAGAATGTTTGAGTTTATGTTCCTCTCTCTCAAATGCACATTCAGTTAAAGAAGGATAGTATTTCCATGTGACATCATCTCTACCAATAACCTTATGACCTTCAAGGAGATTTTTCACTAGCACATCTGCACACTCCAATGTAACACTTTTCAAAACACTCCACTAGAACCAGTTAAAATCAGATTTTAAAATGTGACCTCAACCATAGCAACTCAGATGGGGTATGTCAGTATGCAATGAACGGGCCAGGTGCAGTGGTGCATGCCAGCACTTGGGAGGCAGAAGTAGGAGGATGGCTATGAGTTTGAGGCCAGCCAGAGACTAGAGTTTACGTTGATAAACTAAAAGTAATAATAATAATTATTATTGAAAGGTATCTTTAAATTATTATTTTTTTATTTATTTATTGGAAAGAGTGAAAGAGTGTATGAGTGTGCCCCCAGTAAAAAACCAGCAAGGCTCCACCTCCCAAATTGCCACCAGCTGAGGAGCAAGCATTCAAAATACATGATTTTGGGGGGAATATCTAACTCAAGCCCCCATAATTAACTTGAGTCATTACAGAATAGAAGTTATTCTGAAGCAGACAGAAATCTGAGTATGACACCAAAATTCTCAGAGCCTCTGAGTAATGTGTACCTTATTTAGAATTTGAGTCCAAATGTTAGCATACAAATTGGAATTCATATGGTTAGTTTAAGCGCCATAGTTGATTGGATCCAGTTAATACATTTCCCATTTTCTTAGCGGGAAGAAGTTATATTGTTTTGGCTATACAAATTTGGGATATAAAATGGAATTACTCCCCATAATGGAGTTCCTTTTGGCAGACTTAAAATAAGTATCCACCAATCTGAAAATCATAAATTATTACTTACCTAAATTTACCAAATAATAAGAGAGTTATTTTATGATGGAATTGAAATTTTGATTCTTTTATATATCAAAACTTGGTCATTTGGGTATATTATCACAGGTCAGTATATAAATTAGGCACACTTGAATAGCAACAATAACCAATAATTTTTTAAAACACATAACCATATACTATAACAATACTTATTAAAAACTTAAGAATCCTGTTTCTAGGATATCCTGTTCATTATATGGGGAATTTAGTCAATGATAGGTAAATAAAATTATGAAAAACAGAACTGAATAAGGGGGACTAATGGTTTAACCAAAGGAAAATACTGATATAGACAGAAAACACAAAATGAACTTCCAAAAACTAACAGTACAGTGATGAGAAAAATAAAATCACTAAAGAAACTCAAACACAGATTGGAACTCAGAGTATATAAATTCAGCAAACTGAAAGATAAGACAGTGAGAAAAAAAAATACCACAGGAGGGGAAAGAGACATGAGCACCAGAGGGAGCCATCAACCAAACCAGCTCAGCAATGTTGGGAAAGGAGAGTAATGGAAAGAGACAAAACCAAAATCAACTGTGGACCAAAACCTGCAAAGCTCGTGACAGACAAGAGTGTAAAATACAAAGGACTTGACAGAAACAATGGACTGAAAAATATTCACATTAAGTACATTCACATCATATTGGAATTTTAAAAAAAAATAAGCACAGAGGTTTAAAACCTGCAAGAGAGAAAAGACCTTTTTCACATTCAGATAATCTTGAATGAAATGATTGGCAGATTTTACACCCTAAGTTAATTGTGAAAAATAATAAGTATTAGTGAAAAAGTAAAAATTTTTGAGCCATGAGATACTGGAGGTGAAGTCATAATATTATACAGAGATTCTGGAGTACAACATAAAAAAGGAAAAACAGTATAAGTACTGTAAGCCCCAGAAATTCTACTTTTGGCTGTGCACTCAGAGACTCAAAGAGGCAATGGTAAAACCACCTTCATAACAGCATTATTCACAACAGACAAATATGGATGTGCTCAAGGGACAAATCCACAGGCAAATATAGAAGGAACGGTAGAATGTACATTGTCGTAGTCAGCCACACGCTGCTGGGATGAATCTTCAAACCAGGCACAATTTGGGGGAGGAAAGTATTTATTAAAACTAAAGATTAAGGGGAAGTTCCGTAACTGCGAAAAAGGCTGGTCCTCTTTCACAGGTCTGAGCAGAGAGAAACCCATCACCAACACCACACACAGAACAGCAAACAGGCAGGAGGGCCAAGGAGGGAATTTCTTCCCCTTTATATAGCCTTAGGGTGAGCTTTTGCAACCCTATCCCAGACTTAATGGCTTCCTGAGTCTCTGGAATTTCCTTCCTGCACTGCCCACACAGGAAAGGATGTTTACTTCTAGCTTCTTTGAGTTTCTTTACAACCTGCCCTTTGCTGAGAGGCTGCCTTCCTGTAAACATCCTCAGAGACCCACCCAAGATGATTAAAAAGATCCAAGTTGACAACAAAACCTAACCATCACAGCCATGTTATGAAATTTTTGAAAATATAGAAAACTCTTTCCTAATCTAGACCAGATTGATCTATATGACATGGTATAAGTGAAATAAACCAATGGAAACTCCAAATCCTGTGTGACAGAATTTCTCTGAGATATTTATACTAATAAAAGTTACACAAAAGAAGGTAGGCATGAGTGTCAGGTTCTGAAATTTGATATACAGGGTGGTGAGTTTACAAAGTCTAGCCTGAGTCTGATAGATGAACAGATGCTGTGATGGTTGGATCCAGGTGTCCCCCACAATATGTGTTATAAATGCTTGATCCCCAACTAATGGCAAATTTGGAGGTGCATGGTTGGGGGCAGGCTTATGGGGTTATAGCCAGTTTCCCCTTGCCAGTGTTTGTCACACCTTTTGGCCACTGTGCTGTGGTGGAGATAATGTCCACCCTAGGCTCATGCCATCATTTTCCCTGCCATGATGGAGCTTCCCCTCACATCTGTAACTCAGAATAAACCTGTTCCTCCCAAAAGCTGCCTTGTGGTTGGGTTCTTTGAGCAGCAACAAGAAAACTGATGACACCAGATGCTAAGGTGGATGGTGGAGCTAACAGAACAACAATATAAATGCAGTTAATATGACAATACTGCATGTTTATATGCTGTTATTGATGATTATGATGTCCAATGTCCATGGTAAAAGTTGGGATGAAATAAGGGAAATGACACCCTAAAGTAAATTCCAAGTAGAAAGAGTTCACAGAGCTGGGTAAGTCAGAATCTCTGACCCGCTATGTGAGTCCAGCATCCTTCAAGTACCCACACTTGAAAGAAGCATTAGAGAACATTTCTCTTAAATACATTCTGGAAAGGGACGTGCCAGATGTAAGGACTTTGTGACCCTTCTCTTATGGCACGAGAGTGGTGTGTTTACCGAATGAACTGAAAGTCACAAAGACTAGAGTGAGGAGGCTTTAAAAAGGTGAAATGGTAGAGGTGAGAAAAATAGTTAAAGACTCTTATAACAGGTGTCTAGTGAGTACATGAGTCTCTCTGCAGACTTTTCATTGGGTTCATCAAGATGCAAATCTTCTTGGAAGTTAACTACAGAAGTCCAGTGAATCAGAGAGTTATTGAACTACTCAGAGATTATGGGGAATATGCCATCGATGTGGTATGAATTTTATGGATGTTGCCATGGAGTTATTGAAATGAAAAAGTCTTGTTTTTTTTCTCAAGAGTCTTTCTCTTTCTTTCAGGGAAACACAATGAACATGGCCTTCGAAGGACAAAATGTGAGTTTCCCAAACACATTTGTCTTGTTGGGCTTCTCAGATCTTCCCTGGCTAGAGATGCCCATATTTGGAGTGGTCCTCGTCTGTTACATCCTCACCCTGATAGGAAACAGCTCCATCATCCTACTCTCCTTGGTGGAACCCAGACTCCAGACACCCATGTACTTCTTCCTAGACAACCTCTCTGTGCTGGACCTCTGTGTCTCTTGCACCATTGTGCCTCAGCTGCTGGTCAACCTCTGGGGCCCAGAGAGGACAATTACATCCTGGGGCTGTGTCATGCAGGTCTATCTTTACAGTGGGACAAGCTGCACTGAATGTGCCCTCCTGGCAGTGATGGCCTTTGATCGCTACGTGGCCATCTGCCGTCCCCTCAGGTATGCTCTCATCATGCATCGCTGGGCATGTGTGTGGCTGGCAGCTGCTTCCTGGACAAGTGGACTGGCCAATTCTCTGCTCCAATCCACACTCATCTTCCAGCTTCCTCTCTGTGGGAGGCACACTGTGGACCACTTCTTCTGTGAGATGCCAGCTCTGATCAAGCTGGCATGTGCTGACACCAGTGCTATTGACCTGTCCATTACCTTGGTGGCTGTTCCTTTTGGGATGATGTCTCCCATGATTGTGCTCATCTCCTACATCTTCATTGCTAGGGCTGTGATGAAATTATCTTCAGCAGAGGGAAGACGCAAGGCTTTCAGCACCTGCAGCTCCCACTTGCTGGTCGTCACCATGTACTTTGGCCCAGGCATCTACCTGTACCTTCAGCCTCCTGCCAACAGCACTCAGGCCAAATTTATGTCCTTCTTTTATTGTGTCATCACACCATTGCTCAATCCTCTCATCTACACCCTGAGAAACAAGGATGTGAAGGCAGCATGGAGGAAGATCCTACCAGCCCAGGGTGGTGGGAAGTCTTTCAAAACCAGATGATCTCTGCTTTCTGCTAAACCAGCCTCATGCACACAAGTTAGTACTGGCAGGTGGCTTTTCCTAAGAGATGCCAAAGACAGATTTCCCAGCTGTCAAGGTGAACAAATCTGAAGACCAGAGTCTCTTTTTACTAAAAACTTCTGTAGTTTGAAATAGGACCACTATATTTTCACTGAATCTTCCTGGATGTCATGGTTCATACATCTATGGATGCTGAAAGGGATTGTCTACTAATTCCTTCTCATGGCTGCTCCCTTGACATTTTTGCTAAAAATTTTAGAACAAAACTTAGTAAGATTTCAAAGCATATATTTTCATTAGATTTATCCAGCAGCTACTTGTTTGAGGTTATTTTAACCTCTCCTGTCTCTGATCATTCCATGTCTCTCTCCTTCCTCAAATGCCTTGCTACTATGTCACCAATCATACCCTCATTTCTTCTACATCCATCCAACTAGATTTGATTGTTCATGTAACATAATCACTTTTAATTTCACTATCATAGTTCGCTTAGCTCAAACCATTTCTGCAAATATATAGCATGTCTTTATAAACATTATACATAATTGCCTGCCTCTGCCTAATTTCTCCATTCTATATTTTACAGATTAGAAGTAGCCTCTTATTTTATGTTGACAATGTACATGAGGTTTTTGCATGCCTAAGACCTATCTGACATAGATTAGTAGTTGAATAGGGGTTTAATCTAAGAAAGAATATGCATAGTGCCCCTATTGAATTTGTTTTAGTCACTGACAAAAGCCATGGGTGACTCCTTTCTAAGGCTGTCTCTTGTCAACTTTTGATCTTCATAACAGAAAAACATGGGAAAGTTTCTCACTTACTTAAATACTTTGAAATATTTCTTTATTCACTATAGTCTCTGTGGTGGTGTTGTAGTCAACCTTCTCTGTTGCTGCGCAGAAAGAACCCAGACAAAAGCAGCTTGTGGAGGAATGGGGTTCTTTGGCTTACAGACTCGAGGGGAGACTCCATCCTGGCAGGGAAAATGATGGCATGAGCAGAGGGGTAGACATCACCTCTGCCACAGCACTTCAAACAATGGCAGGAAGGTGTGCCTAACACTGGCAAAGGGAAACTGGTTTATAACCCCCATAAGCCTGCCCCCGACAACACAGCTCTAGTGAAGTTGTAAAACCCAAACTGCCATCAGCTGAGGATCTATCGATCAGAACACATTCATTTGTTTGTGGGGGACACCTGGATCAAACCGTGACAGGTGGTTTGGTCCAGGTATCCCCTATAAACTTACACGTTCTGAATGCTTGATCCCCAGCTGATGGCAATTTTGGAATTAGAACCTTGTTGGAAGTATGTTTGGGGGGGCAGGTTTATGGGTGTCAAATCCAGCTTCTCCTTGCCAATGTTTGACACACTCTCCTACTGCTGTTGTCCACATGATGTTGGACAGTAGATGATGACTAGCCTTTGCTCATGTCATCGTTTCTCCTGCCATCATGGAGCTTCACCTCGAGTATGTAAGCCAAAATAAACCCTTCCCTCCTACAAGCTGTTTTGGTTGGGTGCTCTCTGCCAGCAATGAGAAAGCTGACTGCAACAGTCTCTATCTATGATACTATTTAAAGCAAAAAAAAAAAAAAAAACCTAGACTCTATGTTACCTTCTTTGCTCCATTTATCACAGCATCTCTCAAGATCAACAATTTACAGGTGCTCACAGTAAGCTTTGATGTTTGTCCTGTGGATTTTTTGGGTTACTTAGGTTCAATGTTTCCTTTCCCATTGTTCTTTTTTGGAATGGGAATGTTGACTCTTTGTCATTACATATTTGGAACTACGTGACTTGTTTAATATTATAGGGGGCGTTCAATGAAGCAATTGCTTTGAGTCTCAAAAGGGACCTTAGATTTTTTTACTATCTTGGGGGATGTTAAAACCCATGGGGACTTTTGAAATTGGACTGAATTAATTTTGAATTATGAGATGTTCAGGGTCTCATGGGCACAAGAGGTAGAATGTTATGAATATATAAAAATATAATATGTTTGGGCATCAAGGAAGAAGTGTGTTAGCTAACCTTAACTGTTTTCTTAATGGAATTTAGAATCAGGATAGAAACAAGCCTCTGTGTATGTATGTGAGGAAATTTATAAGTGAATTACGTCCTGTCCTAACTGTGGGTGGTATCATTTCTTGGGCTGGAGTCCTGGACTGAATGAAAAGGGGAAAGCGAGTTGAGCATAGCATGCATCACTCTTCTTATTCTTGACTGTGGATAGGATGTGACCAGCTACTTCATACTTCTACCGCCATGCCTTTCTCACCATGATGGGCTGTGCCTCTGAGCTGTAAGCCAAAATGAACCAGGAATTTCATCACAGTGAGGAGTAAGGTAATTAACACATGGAGTTAATATAGTCATTTTTTAAGTTTGTTAAAATATTTCATTTAATTGTGAGGAGACAAAGAATGGGCACACAAGGGCACCAAAGTCTTTTGACTCCTATGAACACACTCCAGATGTATGCGCCACTTTGCAGTCGTGGATTTAAGTGGGAACTGAGAATCTGAACCAGATATAAACCCACGCTGGCAGGCTTTTTGCAAGCAAGAACCTTTACCCACTGAGCCATCTTTCTAGCCGCAGTATAATAACTTTTTGAACCTGTTATATACAAGGTTGTTTTGAAGATATTTTGCCAAATTATAGAGTTAAAGACTTTATATATCCTATTTATGAAAACCTCCTCCCATCTAGCTCTGTGAGCTAATACTGTCTTTATTTTCAAGTCGACCAGGCTAATTAACCTTACTCTTCATCATTCACCATCTTTATTTTTTTCAGTGATGTGTGTTACATGCACACCTGTGACATCCCTCTCCAGTGTGTTTCATAACATTAAATGGATGCAATGAGGACAACGTGAACTAAAGGATGATAAGTGATGCTAGCTGACAGGTGGATGGGTGGGAAGAAAATGTCCTGGAGCCTCACAGTGTGTCTCCTGCAGGGAAGTGGGTGCTGCTGCCTCCAGATTTTCCTTCTAAACTCTCTTTGCTCTGCCACAGCTCTCTACTAAAAATGGCATCCCCCTTTCATATGAAAATAAATTATCCTTGTGTTTGCTGGAGGTTTGGTACCATACATAGGACCTAAGTCACAAAGGGTGAGGAATTCATGGGAGAGGGGAGGGAGGAAGAGCACTGGCAAGTCTTCCCGGAGGTCTCTGGCAAGTGTATAGTGAAAAAGACACCAGAAGAGAGCTGATATACAGCCTCCCCAATATCCCCGATATGGGGTCTTTTAGGTTGTGTGTAACACTCGAGGATGCTAAAATGTGGGAAGAAAAATGTGCACTTGTTAAACAAGTCTTCTCAGAACTGAATATATGAAATATCATCTCCCCCATGCAGAAGGAGAAAGAATGTGAAGCTAACAGAGAGAGCAGCACATGGGACCCTCATCAGCAGAATGCAGCCCTGGGGCTGAGGTGGGACTTAGGAGGCTCCAATAGAGCCAGAGAGTGATGGCATAGGGATGCCTGAAAGCTCACTGAATCATGATCACTACTGCTAAGGAGTCACTAGGAATTCACCCATTATAGCTTGGTGTTCTGTAATTGTAATTCAGAAAACTTGATCAGCCCTTGTAAAGGAATTTCCACAAGTTAGATAATAAAGCAAGTTACTTAGAAACTATATAATTCTGTCCTTTCTTTTACCACAAGAAAAACACACATAAAACACACATATAAACACTCTTATATATATTATACAATACATGTGACATATGCTAGATACAATTTGTATAATTATTATAATTACATAAAACATACATTATATATTGTTAAAATTATATGCTAGTGATACAAATCATTCGTGTACATGACTTCTTAAAATTAAATAAAACTCAGCATTCACTGAAAAGATCACTTTCTCAAAAGACACATCCTCCACCCCCGACTGGCAGGACCCTGGGCTCCCACCCAACTCCACTCCCTCTACCTCCACCATGCAGCTAGGGCAGCCAGGTAGGCCTCCCACCACAGGCAGGACTCTGGCTCCCCTCCCACCTCAACACCCACTCTACTCCTTCCTCCATGAAGCAAGTGCAGCCAGGTAGGCATCTCACCACCAGCAGGACCCTGGCTCCCCTCCTCCACGCTCTGCAGGCAGGCAGATAGTCTGCCTCCCTGACCAGCAGGACCCCAGTTCCCCTCCAGCCATGACCCCTTTCCTCCTCCGCACCACACAGGCAGGCAAGTGGCCCAGGTGGGCAGGCATTCCTCCCAGGTCCAGAGGCATATTCTTAGAGGTTGCAGCTCCAGAGGAAATGGGAACTTCAAGCAATAGCTACAGTGGAAACTGCAAAAGGGAAAAATTCTACTCCAGCTACAGCTGTTGTGGGAAATCACCTCCAGCCAAGGTTCAAAGAGTAGCAGAACTAGCCATAGTTCTTCATCCACAAATAGAAAGATCCCACCACAAAAAAAATCAAGCTAAAAGTTGCCCACCAAGGCCCCCATATTCCCACAATGGAAATTGCCACTGAAAATATTGAGGAGAACAAAATTAATGGGACCATAATAACATATGATACATCAACCCCATAAGACCTATTGTATAACAGGGTTAAGCAAACCTCACAGATGTAACATCAAATATTAATGGACTTAATTCACCCATAAAAAGACACAGACTAACAGGGTGGATCAGAAAAATGGACCCTTCCATCTGTTGCATTCAAGAAACACATCTCACCTCTAAAGATAGAAATCTCCTCAGGGGGAAAGGATGGAAAATGATCTTCCAAGCAAACTGAAATTAAAAAAAAAAAAAAACAAGTGGGTATGGCTACATTAATATCTGACAAAATAGACTTTAATCAAAATTAATTAAAAGAACAATGAAGGACACTTTTTACTCATCAAGGGGATAATCCAGCAGGAGAATATCACTATCATAAATATGTAAGCCCCAAATACAGGTGCACCACAGTTCATAAAGTAATACTCAAAAACAAAACAGAAGTAAACTCTAATTCCATCATAGAAGGAGACTTTAATACATCACTATCATCTTTAGACAGATCACCCAAACAGAAGATCAGCAGAGAAATAGATCGTGATAAAAGCATAGATCAACTAAACCTAACAGATTTATACAGAACATTCCATCCCAAAACCACAGAATATACATTCTTCTCAGCAGCCCACAGAACCTTCTCCAAAATAGACCACATATTAGAACATAAAACATGCTTCAATAAATTCAAGAATAACATAACCCCCTGCATCACAACACATTAAAACTTGAAATTAACAATAGGAGGAACAATAGAAAATACACCAACTATTGGAGACTGAACAATACACTATTAAGAAATGAAAGGATCATTAAAGAAATCAAAAAGGAAATTGAAATTTTTCTTAGATGATAATGAGAACACAACATACCCAAACTTATAGGAAACAATGAAGGCAGTACTAAGGGGAAAATTCATATTGCTAAATGCCTTCATAACAAAGACAAAGAGATCTCAAGTCAATAACCTAAGCAACCACCTAAAGGCACTGGAAGAACATAAACAATCCAACCCTAGGAGCTCAAGATGAAAAGAAATAATATCAGAGCTGAGATCAATGAAATGGAAAATAAGAAGACATTTTAAAATTAGATAAAACGAAGAGCTGGTTCTTTGAAAAAATAAGCAAATTCAACAAACCCTTGGCCAATCCAATTAAATGGATAAAAGAGAAGGCCCAAATCAACAAAATGAGAAGTGAAAAGGGAGAGATCACAACAGATACAAATGAAATTGGAAGGATCATCAGATCTTACTTCTAAAACCTCTACTCCAGTAAATTGGAGAACCTGGAAGAAATGGATGAATTCCTAGACACCTACCAGCTACCAAAACTAAACCCAGAACAGATAAAGCTCTGAAATAAATCTATCATATCTACTGAGATTGAAAATATAATCAAGCTCCTCCCCAAAAGGAAAAATTCAGGACAGGATGGATTCTCAGCCCAATTCTACCAAACCTTCATCAAAGAAGTGAAACCACTCTTTCTGAAGCTATTCGTGTAATAAGAAAAGAGAGACTGAGATGTTGACCAAAGTGACCCATGAGGTCCTCAATACACGACAGGATTCTGTCAAAGCTCTTGATTACCAACTCCAGGCCTGATGCAATCCTATTGCTGAAGAACCACAGAAAGCCATCTACCAGCACCGAGAGACCCTACAAGGTCCAGAATGGTAACCAGCCCCCAGATGGTAGTTAGTGCAGAGCTGGAAGGCCCTGCATAAACTGCCAGGGGAAACTGGTCAACAACAGCTGGAATAAACAGAGACCACTGACATGAAATGCAGTTGGCCACCATGAGTAGGCTGAACACACTGCCTACTGAGAGAGAACAGTGAACCACAAAGAAAGCACTTGTGCAATAGAGGCGCTAAAGCCTGGGGGAGGCAATCAACAGCTGACAATTCGGCCAAGAAATAAACTGAGTGAAGGGGAGTCCTTGACTGGAACTGGGATTTCAGGGTAAATTACATAGGGAAACAAAATCTTAGGACTCCAAAGAGAAATTCACTTTACAAGTGATTTACAAAAAGCTACCAACAATAGAATCTAGCCAACTCAGAAAAGTGTATCTCAATTAACCTATACTGATTTAACTCTCCTATGGAGATTCTGTTTGTATTTTTCAGAAGGCTCTGAGAGAGCTGTGGCTCTTCCAACCCTACCATTGAGCCACAGGCCGATAGCTGTCTTCCTGGCAAGAGATGCACCACCCCAGACCTACTGTGGAGGATCCACATGAAAACCTGCAGGCAGTGATGGGATAAGCAAGAGACCTATAACCACAGCCAATCGGTCAACCCAGGATGAACCAGTGAAACAGACACCAACGATTTTAAACACAACCTCAAGCAGAAGTACAGAGGCCCCTTAGGCCTCAACAACAAAGCAGCCTTAATACTCACCCACTATGACCCAGGGAACTGAGCAGAAGAGGGGGTGGAAAAATTGTAAGAGTCATAGTGGGGAAGAATATCCAGAAACATAGCCCACCTCAGAAACAACATGAAAAGGGGGGTGGAATCGGGTTAACCCCTAGGCTATTCACAACCCCCTACCCCAAGGACTGATCCAGACTAGCCACTAAGGAGGATATCCAACTGACCAGGGACAGGGAAGAGGGAAATAGGGGAACTGGAGACATCAACTCATTATTCCCTTATTAAGTGTATCTAATTATGGATAATAAAAAAAGGGATGGGAAAAAAAGAAAAGAGAGAATGCTTTCAAACTCCTTCTATGAAGCTACCATTACCCTAATAATACCAAAACCAAACAAAGATAGAAAAAGAAGGGAAACCTATAGACCTATATAAAACTTGGATGCAAAAATTCTGAAGCAGGGCGTGGTGGCGCATGCCTTTAATCCCAGCACTTGGGAGGCAGAGGTAGGAGGATCAACATGAGTTCAAGGCCATCCTGAGACTACATAGTGAATTCCAGGTCAGCCTGGGCTACAGTGAAACCCTACCTCGAAAAACCCGAAACCAAAAAAAAAAAAAAAAATTCTGAGCAAAATCCTTGCAAACTGAATACAACATATCAAAAGTATTATCCACCTCAACCAGGTGGGCTTCATCCCAGGGATTCGGGAATGGTTCAACATATGGAAGTCAATTAATGTAATCCACCACATTAATAAACTTAACCACAAGAACCACATGGTCATCTCAATCAATGCAGAAAAGGCCTTTGACAAAACTCAACATCACTTTATAATCAAAATACTGGAGAGACTGGATTTAGAGGGCTTATACCTCAACATAATAAAGGCCATATACAAATCTCCTAAAGCTCAATCATACTCAATGGGGAAAGACTCAAGGAGTTCCCACTAAAATCTGGAACAAGATAGGGATGTCCATTCTCATCACTGATCTTTAACATAGTGCTTGAAGTCCTAGCCCAAGCAATAAAACAGGAGAAAGACATAAAAGGGATACAAATTGGAAAGGAAGAAGTGAAACTATCCCTTTTTGCAGATGACATGATCCTATACATATCTGACCCAAAGGACATTACCAGTAAGCTCCTGAAGGTGAAAAACTCCTTCAGCAAAGTAGCAGGATACAAAATTAACACGTAAAAATCAGTAGCCTTCCTGTATGCAAATGGAATGCATACAGAAAAAGAAATCAATGAGACTTTCCCATTTTCAATAGCCTCAAAAAAAATCAAATGCCTTAGACTAAATAACACTAACCAAGGATTTGAAAGATTTACTTAATGAAAACATTAAAATGCTCAAGAAGGAAATTGAGGACATGAAAAATGGGAAGACCTTCCATGCTCCTGGATAGGTAGAATTAATATTGTGAAAATGGCAATACTTCTAAAAGCATTATACAGAATAAATGCAGAACCAATAAAAATCCCAGCTTCATTCTTTACATAGAAAAAATAATCTCAAAATGTTTTGGAATTGCAGAGGGCCCCCGATAGCCACAACTATCCTCAGTAAAAAGAGCTCCTGAGGAGGTATCACCATTCCTAATCTAATGACATACTACAAAGCCAAACAAACAAAAACAGCATGGTATTAGCAAAATATAGACAGACAGACCAATGGAACATAATTGAAGATCCTGCTTGTAGTTCAAGTAACTATAGTTACTTGGTCTTTGACAAGGTGCCAACAATGCTCAATGGCAGAAAGATAGCATCTTCAACAGATGGTGTTGGACAAATTGGATAAATACATGTTATAAAATGAACCTAGACCAACTTCTCTCACTATGCACAAAGATCAACTCCAAATGGATTAAAGACCTCAACATAAAGACCAGAAACCCTGAAAACCCTAGAAGAATAAATAGGGGGAACTCTCCACAAGTTAGGAGTAGGGATAAACTTCCTGAACAAACCTCCAGTAGCCCAGGAAGTACAATAATCACTTAGCCAATGGGATCTCATCAAGCTAAAAAGCTTCTGTACAGACAAACATACCATACTCAGAGCCAATAGACCACCATCAGACTAGGAGATAATTCTTGTTGGCTATAACATAGACAAAGGTCTAATATCTAGAATTTACAAAGAACTCAGAAAATGTAGTAATAAAAAAATTAAAACAGCCCAATCACGGGCATTGATCTCAACAGAGAATTCACAGAGGAGGAAACACAAATGTCCTGTTCTCATTTTAGAAAATGTTCATCATCCTTAATCGTTAGGGAAATGCAAATCAAAACAATGTGATTCCACCTTACTCTAGTCAGAATGGCAATCAGTTAAAAAGCCAACAACAATAGGTGCTGGTGAGGATGTGGGGAAAAAGGAACCCTCACTCACTGCTGGTGGGATTGCAAACTTGTACAATCACTATGGAAAGCAGTGTGGAGGCTCCTGGATAGGATGGATATAGAGCTACCACTGGACCCAGAAATCCCTCTACTAGAGATCTGCCCTCAAGATTTCTTGCCTCAGCACAGAGACATTTGCTCAACCATGTTTACAGCAGCTCCATTCGTAATAGCTAAGGATTGGAATCTACCCAAATTCCCATCCATGGATGAATGGTTATCAAATTTATGGTACATTTACATTATGGAATTCTAATCAGCTGAAAGGGAAAATAACATAATGAAGTTTAAAGAAAACTGGATGGACTTGGAACAGTTCATTCTTAGTGACCTCACACAAGAACTGCGGTTCCTAACCAAGTTAAGCCTGAAGAGTAAGAAAACCTGTCAGGTGAATTGAGAGACTGACAAAGGGTATGAAAGGAACTGGGGTGGGTGAATAAGGGGGAAGACCAATCTAAACCAATAATTAATGATACCATAAAATCCTTACTTTCATACTGTAAGCTCTTGAGGAAGGATATTCAGTTGTCATGCTTTTCTGCCATGTTAAATTCTACAATTCCTTTCCTTCAGTACTATGATTCCTTAGGAGACAGAAAATGTTCTCTTTCCACTCTTATCTTGGGCTCCCTCCCTTTAGGGTAACAGCCGTAAGTGGAGCACAGATGCAGTATTTTTCTTTCTTGGGTTCTTTTCCCATGTTTCTGTGGCACAGAGCCACAAGGTGCTACATAAATGACACTAAGGTAAGTCTGTCTTCTCCCTGGATGAAAAAACTTTTCCTTTCCTCACCACTACCATTTTCTCAGAGCAAGGAACATTGGTGGTCATGTGTTCTGATCTTGAAGTTAATACAGCCCACTCATTGACTAAATGGCTCACACGCTCCCCTACCAATAGACCAGTGAGTTCTTCCAGCCCCATTCTCACTGTGTCCTAGGCATTCCCTCCTTCAGCACAGTCAGGCATAGGCAGGTGGGCCCACGCGAAGTTGATGGCTGCACACAAGAATAGCCTCCCAGAAAATCTGCCACTAAAAAGCAGTTGCATATGGTCACTCAGCAGGGTGTGAGGTAAAGCAGTGGAATGAAGACCCCATGAAGGCAGAGAGCATGGCTGCCTTCTCATTCCTCCTCGTCTACCCCACTCCCAACCACCAACAGGAAGACTCCCATTTTTGTCTTTTAGGGCTTCCCCTCAGTCTGTCTTGACTACAAACCCCACTGGCCAGTCCACTCTCTTCCCCTGTTACATTCTGATGTTCCCATGAGGGACCCAAGTCACCCCTCCCACAGTACAGCTACTCTCCCAGCTGCCAATCTCTCTAAGGGAAAGAAGAAAAAAAATGTGTCACTTTAAATCCAAACTATTACAAGAAATGGAGGGGTTAGAATATATGCAATACAAATACTGACTCTAAGACACTGAAGCCTGACGAATGGCGCCACTTGCTGGTCAACCCATACTATGCTCACTTTGGAGACGGATTTAAAGACTGCAGCCCCATCTCAATGAGCCCAAAAGCTAAACAGTGAAACACAGCTATAGGGCATGAAAAGCCTAACTGAATGTCATCTTGTCCTGTCCAAGGCTAAATGTCCCTCTCTGGGATCAAAGGATTCAAGTCAGATTACAACAATGGGTTTTTTGCCTCAGGACTTCTACATGCTTTATTTTATTTGTCTTTATTATATGCTAACTCCTCCCAACAACTTCCTGTTCATTTAGTGGAGGTCATGCTATCCCCAAGAGTGTTATGATAACCCCCAACCCTAAAAACATCCTTCCCATGTACATTAGTTCAGATGGGGAAAAAAAAAAAAAGAAAAACCCAGCCCATTTATACTTAACCTAAATGAAAATTTAAAATAAAAGTGCCAAAGCCATTCATATAAATGAGTCCATTCTGTGAACACAACAGCTTAATAGTTCTGATTGTGGTTGGAGGGAGCAAGTTTTGTTATGGTTGATTCTTCATTTTTCATTTCTTTCAGAGTTCTTAGGAAACAAAGATTATTCCATTTAGGTTAAAAAATACCTCTGACATGCTCATAGCAAAATTTATTTTCAAGATTTCAGGACTTTATCTGAGGAAGATAACATAAGCAATGGTCTCATCTCAAACCCTCAGGATAAAGTAACCTGAGAAAGAGGATAAGGTAACCTGTGCTTCTGATTCTCCTCGGGCTATACTAGGTTCATTCAAGGATGCTAGAATAGGAGATGAGGATAAAGGGCACTCTAATCTGTTATCTCTGAGGACTCAGAGAGAGCAGAGAGGAGGTGTTTCTCCATTACAGAGTCCCTAGTTCTAGTCTCTCTCCTTTTATGATCAGTATAAGAAATTCATCTTTAGTTTCCTTGGAGTCTGTGATGGTTAAATTTTGTTGTCAACTTGACCATTTAGTAATCTTGGGTGAGTCTCTGAAGATGTTTACAGAAAGGCAGCCTCTCAGTAGGGGGCAGGATGTAAAGAAATTCAAAGAAGCTAAAAGCAAACGTCCTTTCCCCTGTTGACAGTGCAGGAAGGAAATTCCAGAAACTCAGGAATCCATTAAGTCTGGGATAGGGTTGCAAGACCCCCACCCTAAAGCTATATAAAGGGGAGAAAATCTCTTCCCCCCCCCACACACACACACATCTGCCTGTTTGCTGTTCTCTGTGTGTGATGTTGATGATCACTTCTTTCTCTGCCTAGTCCTATGAAGGGGGGGAGGGGGGCAGCCTCTTTCACCATTATAGAACTTTCCCTTGATCTCTAGCTTCAATAAATCCTTTCCTCCCATGACTGTGCCTGGTTTGGAGATTAATCCCAGTGACCTGTGACTGACTATGACCGAGTCCGTACTATCAAGCAGCCTCAAGAGCAGGATTAAATTTGATCCTGATAACCTAAAGTAAAACCAGCTAAGATTCTACTATATAACTTCCCAGACTCAATACTAGGTGGGTGGTGAATTTTCCCAGAGATGAAAGTTTAAACTATAATACCATTTTACCATTGGACCTATTTTATAGGAATTAAAGAAAGTCTGAAGCACCTTATATTCAGGCCTTCACGGCCCTCTACCAAGAAAGGAGGTGATGAAAAAAAAAGAAAAAGAAAGGAAGGAGAAGTCTTTAATATCCCAGACAATGGTCACCCCCATGTGCCTCACAATAAACTTTTTCATTTTCTTCTTACAATGAAGGCCATTTATTATGTTATTAACACCAAAACAAAGACAACAAAACATTTAAAAATAAAAATTTAAGTATGTCATATATGTCAAAAGTGCAGATCAAAGTATTATTTCCTAATAAATTTCAAATTATAAATATACATATATAAAGTAATATCTGCACACGTGGTGAATCTATGTGGAGTCAAAACATATCTGCATTTAATACTTCTGGATAACAATTGCACATTACATTCTGAAGCTTGGATGCTGCGTGAATATTTTAATGATGCAGAAGTATAACACTACAAAAACAAAGTATTACTAACTTTGAAAAAATAGAACACAGGCCAATATACCAGAATATTGGAAACACATTAATTATAACTTGGTTACAGGGATTCTGAGTCCTTTATTAAGATGGTATATGACACTGACAACTTTTGGTACTTGATCCACAAAATGTTGGCAAGGTGATGTCCACCTGTAGACCATGGGAGCAGAGTAGCCAGTCTCTTCTGTAAGGACTGTGATGAGTCAGAGAAGTGTGGACAGCATAGGAGGACAATGGTATGTAGTTCAGATGTGGAGTGAGACTCAAGAATGAAAATGAGTCATTATTTTCTCCATGTGGGGCTCACATACTACCTGACAGCTAAGCATTGTGGAGAAAAATCACTGCAAACAAACAGGTGTTCAAAACCAAGTCTTGGAAGAAGGTGAGTAGCAGCACTGGGAAACAGAACAAAGATATGTTGTGAGAGTGGAAAACTGTACGACACAAATATTATACTGAGGAATGTGGCATTTCATAAAGATGTCATCTCATTGCACCCATAGCAAAAAAATAAATAAATAAAACACATATCCATCTAAAAGGCTTCTCAATGTCCTAGAGAAAAGATGTCTTTATGATAAACTGATATCTTTATACTAAGTGACTGGTATGTGCCACACCCTGCATTAATGATAAAAATTCCCCTGAGATGAACATGAGTCCACCCTTTGCACCTTCTTTGAAGGAAGCCCAGGGCCACACTGAACACAAAACTCTATTTCCCTGCTCTTCAGTGACCGTTTCCTTGTTCCATGTACTGTAGTGAGCTCACTCCCTAGTATTCCCAGGGAAAAGACAATTCCAAAAAATAATAAATTAGAAGCAGCAATCCCTCTAGAACCCTCATTTCATCTGACCTGAACTGATTATCAAATGAAACAACAGCTCTCAAGGGATCCAAGAGAATAAACCTCAAGAGCTCCCACACCAAGTCAACAAATATTTTCTCCTAAATTTCGGATAGTCTTGAGGACCTGCATCTCTTACCTGTCTCAAGTCCTCTGCTGTGGACTTCACACTCTGCATTTCTTGCTTCTTGCACCCCAAGGTAAGTGTGGAGACCAGGGGAGGATTCACCACACGCATTCAATCTCTTTTTTCCTCCAGTGAGTGCCAGAAAAGATAGACCAAGAACACAAACAGTTACAAGTTAGGATCTGTGTACACAAGAGAGAACTTACAGTTTGTCTTCTGAGCCTGACTTGCCACAGTTAATATGTTTTCTAGTCTCATCTATTTTCTGCATTTTCACGATTTTATTTTTACATCTGAATAAAATTCCATTGTGCATCTCCACCAAGGTTTATTATTCTTTCATCTAGGTTGTTCCCATTTCTTTGCTATAGTGAATAGAGCAGCAATAAACATGGATGCTCAGTAGCTCTTTGATAGACTACAGAGACATTTTGTTATTTGGCAGGAGAACAGACTTTCATGTAGCATACACTGGCCTTGAACTCACTATGTGCCTAAATATAACCATGGCCTTCAAAAAAATCTTCACTCTACTTCCTGAGTGCTGAGAATTTAGGTATGTGGCATTATTAATAGTCTATAGAGTCCTGGGTATGATCCAGGGCCTTGTTCCTGACAAGTGGGCACTTCCACTGAACTACAAATCCTGACTCTTCTTGACTCTTCAATCAGTGTGTACAGGCATCTGAAAGTGACCTTTCCCATTTCACAATGTGATTTGACCTTCTTTTAAAACATAGGAAATTATGACTTGCTACAATGGTTAGAGAAATGTGTCAATCACAAAGTCAAAATGCCGATTTGATATTTATGAGATGTTTATAGTAATTAAAAGAAAGAGTACAGGGATGGGAAGATGGCTCAAAAGTGGTTAAAGGCATTGCTTACCAAGCCTGAAGGCTGGGTTTCAGTGCCTCAATACCCAGGTAAAACCAGATATGAAAAGTGGTGCATGCTCTGGAGTCTATTTTCAATGCCAAGAAATCCTGGAAGCACCCTTTCTCATTCATTCATATTCATCTCCTTTCTCTCTCTCTCTCTCTCTCTCTCTCTCTCTCTCTCTCTCTCTCTCTCTCTCTCTCTCTCTCTCTCTCTCTCTCTCTCCTTGCAAAAAAAAAATTTTTTTTTGGTTTTTCGAGGTAGGGTCTCACTCCCAAAAAATTTTTTAATCAAGGAAAGAGACAGAAAAAAAGTTGCATTCCACTACCAAAGGTAAAGAGGGAAACTGAGTTACAGTTGATCAGGTCATGTATGACTAAGGCAAGATGAGAGCATTGTAGATATATTCCTGAGAGAGCACAACATAAATTCACACAGCACCGCTAATCGGAATGTGTAAAGGAGGTGAAACAGTTAATTATATATCATGAATATGCCACCATGATAAAAATTCATAGAGTGTTCAATAAATGTCAGCTTTTACCACTGTTGTTAGTCATAGACCCCATCTTCATGGAGGAGCACAATGGCAATGGGAGCCTGAAAGGGAGAGGAGTATGAAACTCAAAAAGACTAGTCATTCCTCCCTCTCTGATTCTATCCACTGAGATATAATTGCCAAAAATGAACTTCAGTTGATGCGGTGTTTCCATCATACAAGCTACATTAGCATTCTCGACCTCTCACCTCCACCTTAGGACCAGCATTCTTCACCTCTGTACACTGAGAGAAGATCCCAGATAGTGATTCCTATAGACACCATCCTGAGGGGGTTGGGCCAAGCCCAAGGACTGCAAGCTTTCCATATGATATGAGAGCTGTAGGTTTCATGAATTGAACGAAAGGCAGAAAGAATGGTTGGGGAACATTCAGAAAATGGGAAAGTACGTCAAATGTCAAAAATGCCATGATTGAAAAGTATTCTGGGGCTGGAGAGATGGATCAGCAGTTAAGGCACTTGGCTCCAGTGCCTAAGGCCCAGGGTTAAATTCCCCAGTCCCCACATATGCCAGACCCGCAAGGTGGTGGCCCTGATGTGTTCTCTCCCCTATTTCTTTCTCTCTCTCTCTCTCTCTCTCTCTCTCTCTCTCTCTCTCTCTCTCTCTCTCTCTCTCTCTCTCTCTCTCTCTCTCTCTCTCTCTCTCTCTCTCTCTCTTTTCTCTCTCTCTGTATCTCTGCTTGAAAATGAATAAATAAAATACTTTTAAAAAAGAAGAAAAGTATTTTCACTTTTAAAAACTGCTACCTGTATTTCCTAAGCACTACAGATGGTTTGCTATTATGTTTTCTATATTCCAGTTCTGTCCCTATTAAAGAAAGGAATAAAGTACACACCACTCAAAATATGAGATTACCGTATACATTATACTGCCAATTCAGTGAGATAGTTGACCATGTTCCCATGGAATTATTGAAATTAAAATGTTTGTATATACTCAATACAAGTTAATTCCCTTCCAGACATACATAGTGAAGATGGCCACTGAGAGACAAAATGTGAGTTTCCCCAAAACATTTGTCCTGTTGGGCTTCTCAGATCACCCATGGCTGGAGATCCCTCTCTTTGGAGTGGTTCTGGTCTCCTGCATCCTCACCCTGATGGGAAACAGCTCCATCATCTTTCTCTCCCTGGTGGAGCCCAGACTCCACACACCCATGTACTTCTTCCTGAACAACCTCTCCATGCTAGACATCTGTGTCACCTGTACCATTGTGCCTCAGCTGCTGGTCAATCTCTGGGGCCCAGAAAACACCATCACTGCCTGGGGCTGCATCACACAGCTCTATATTTTCAACTGGGCAGGTGACACAGAATGTGCTCTGCTGGCAGTGATGGCCTTTGATCGCTATGTGGCCATCTGCCAGCCGCTCCGCTATGCTGTCATCATGCATCCCTGGGCATGTGTGTGGCTGGCAACTGCATGCTGGTCCAGTGGCCTGATCAGTTCTCTGTCACAAGCCACATTCACAATCCAGCTTCCCCTCTGCGGGAAACACACCCTAGACCACTTCTTCTGTGAGATGCCTGCACTGATCAAGTTGGCATGTGCTGACACCACTGCCAATGACCTGGCAATGTTCTTGGGAGCCATTCCTTTCGGAGTAGTGGCACCCCTGACTGTTCTTATCTCCTACACCTTCATTGCTAGGGCTGTCCTGAAGTTACCTTCAGCCGAGGGAAGGTACAAGGCATTCAGCACCTGCAGCTCCCACTTGCTGGTCGTCACCATGTACTTTGGCCCAGCCATCTACATGTACCTTCAACCCCCAGCCAACAGCACTCAGGCCAAGTTCATGTCCCTGTTCTACTGTGTCATCACCCCACTGCTCAATCCTCTCATCTACACCCTGAGGAACAAGGATGTAAAGGCAGCATGGAGAAGAATCCTACAATTCTATGTTGGTGAGAAGTGTTTGAAAACCCGATGATCTCTGCCTGTCTCTGGAGCAGCTTTGTACATAAAGTTTTCAAAGAATGTGAGTAGCAGCATTGGGACGTGGGAACAAAGATATATTCTTGAATATGAAAATGTGTGCATCATGAACATTACACTGAGCAATATGTTATTTCATAAAGATGCCTTTTCAAAGAACCCATGGCAAGACAATAAATACACATCTATTAAATAGCTTCTCAATGTCTAGATAAATGATGTGTCTATGATAAAGTGATATCTTTATGCTAAATGATTTCTTTATGCCAGATTCTCTATTAATAATAAAAATTCCCCTAAGGTGAACATCAGTCTGACCTTTGTACCTTCTTTGAGAGGGAGCCCAGGACCATGCTAACAACATTTCCTCTATTTTATTGCTGTTCTGTGACCAATCCCTCCTTTCAAGTATTGTCTTGAGCTCACTCAGGAGTATTCCAATGGCAAAGACAAGTCTAAAAACACAAAATTAGAGGAAGCAGAAATCACACCAGAAAGCTGTTGTTTTTGTTCACAGGATTACAAGATTGTAGGAAAAGTAAGTTTTTAAAAAAAAATCTATTGAGGGTTGGAGAGATGGATCTGGGATTATTTGTGCAAGCATGATGGCCTAAGGAAACCTGACACTATCCTAGTTCAAATCTCTAGATTCCAAGTGTGGTAGTTTGAATATATGTTCCCCATACACTTAGGTGTTTTATTAAAGCTTGTGAGTTGGATCTCTAGCCACCTGACTGCAAGAGGTGTCACTGGGGGTGGACCTGAATTCCAGCCCAAATTTATGCAGAAAGATTTGTACTCTGCAGGGGTTCCTGTTGCTTGTTGCTTTTTTGGTATGTGTGCTGGTGCTGATGGATTGCTTGCTACAGTTTTTTCTCCCTGTTTAAATATATGGAAGCAGCTTCTGCTTCTGATGGAACTTCCCCCTGGATCTGTAAGCTTGAAATAAACCCCTTCTTCCCATATACTGTGTTTAGTTTGGATGTTCATCTTAGCAACATGGACCTGTCTACACCACCATGTGAAACAGAGGGGTGTGGCCACATGCACCTGTAACCCCAGTCAAAGTGGGGTGTGGCCACATGCACTCATGTAAGAGATCAAAGACCTGAGAACCAATGGATCCCCACAAGCTCTAAAAATAGTAAAAAGAGATTTCAGCTCAAAAACAAGACCAGACAAAAGAGCAACGGATGCTATTATGTCTGCTATATTCCAGTTTTCTGTCCCTATTAAAGAAAGAAATAAGGTACACACCACTCAAAATTTGAGATTACCTTATACATTATACTGCCAATTCAGTGAGATAGTTGACCATGTTCCCATGGAATTATTGATATATTTTTGGTTTTGTTTTGTATTATTTGAGACAGGGTCTTTCTATGGTGTCCAGTCTACCTTTACACACACTAAGTGTCTCACACTGACCTTGAACTCGTCCTGCAGTTTCAGTCTCCAAATCACTGGAATTCTAGCATGTATCTCCTCACACAGCACAATTGTATTTTGATTCTAACTACTTCCCTCTTGTCTCTAAATAATTTCCTTTAAAGATATCACGGCTAATTCATCCTGTACCTTAGTTTAATTGTCCACCATTGCTGAGCTGATGTTCCTGGTTCTCTGTGATGGTTAACCTCTGGTAGTTAGCTTCACAGGATTTAGAATCACCATGTACACAGATCTCCCATTATGTCTGTGGCAATTTTCCATATTAGACTAATTTAGGAGGGAAGACCCATCCTAACTGTATGTAGCACCACTCCATGGACTGGGGTTATCTTGGACTGTATAAAAAGGAGAGAAAATAATTAAAGGAGAAAGCTATGTTAGCACCAGCATTCATCTATCTCTGTTTCCTTCATGCTGATGTGAACATATAAAGCCTGACTTCCTGCTCCAGCCCATTTTGTAAGAATCAAAGAAAAGTCTGAAGTGCTTTATATGTGAACCTTCATATTTCTCTACCAAGAAAGGAGGTGAATAAAAGGGGGGAAAGGAGAAACCTTTAGTATCTTACTTGATTTCTATCCCTATTACACCCCTGCATTTCAAATAGAACAAAATGGACCACAGATCTTGAGTGAAGTACCTAATTCCATCCACAGAGCTCCACCCACCACCAGGTTTTCTGTCTACTCCAGGTATGGTGTTTTGAATGAAATGTATCCCAGAGGCTCATATGTTTTGAATACTTGAACCCCAGTGTTAACAATTTGGGAAGAGGAGAATAGCTGAGGAAAGAGTGTCACTGGGTGTGGACCTTGAAGATTTTTAGTTGAGCCCTGTTATAGTCAGCCACACACAGCTGGGATGAATCTCCAAACCAGGCACAGTTTGAGGAGGAAAGTATTTATTGAGGTAACAGATCCAGGGATATTCCAAAATGGAGAAAAGAGGTTGACCCCCTTTCACAGGTCCAAGCAGAGAGAAAAACCCATCGCCAGCAGCTCCAAATGCAAGCAAGCACACTCAGTCACACAAAGAGCAGGAACTGTCTACGGCCATACCACCCTGAACACGCCCGATCTCGTCTGATCTCGGAAGCTAAGCAGGGTTGGGCCTGGTTAGTACTTGGATGGAAGAGCAGGAACTCCAGGCTTGAGCTCAGACTGCTCTTTGCATATGTATGCCTGGAATTCCAGACCCACCCCTGAAACACCTTAGGGCAAGACCCTAGGGTCTGGTCAAGGTGATATACCCTTTAGCCAGGCAGCTGGAAAAAAATTTAATAAACTCTTGACTCTATTGGGAAACATCCCTTCAAACTACCACAATCCACCCCTGGCCCCAAATAGATTTATAATCATCTCATCAGTCCAACTTTGAAGGTCCCACAGACTTTACCAACTTTAAGGCTGTTCCAAAGTCCCAAGTCTTATCTGAGAATTAAGTTTGTCTTTTAACGGTAAGTTCTGTAAAATCAAAATAAGTTACAAAGCTGGGAGTGATGGTGTACACCTTTAATCCCAGCCTGAGGAGGCAGAGATAGGAGGATCACCATGAGTTCAAGGCCACCCTGAGACTACATAGTGAACTCCAGGTCATCCTGGGCTAGAGTGAGACCCTACCTTTAAAAAAAAAAGTTACAAACTTTTAACATACAATGGCACAGAGTAAACATTTTCAACTGCTATGAGGCATAATAAGACTGTACCAATGCAAACTCAACAACCATTAGGCAAACATCCAACATGTGCAGTTCAAGTCCAATATCACAACCAGTGACTAAGTCTCCAGATTTTCCAGTTCCTTCCATCCAGCTTGGCTGAGTAGCTGGGAAAACTTCTATCCCAAACCAACAGTGCTCTATGCTATCCTTGCACAGTCCTGGTATGTCCAAAACATCTTTGGATCTCCATTGCAAACCACAGTCCACCTACCAATGGCTTCACTGGCCAATCATGGACTTCATGCTCTGTTCCATGTACTGCATCTCAGCAGCAACTCCTGGAACTGTGTGCATTTCATGACCCATTCCATGCATGCATTTCTCATGCCTCCAAAAGCAATACCAGGTATGTATGACACAGTCATTTTGTTAATTCAGAGATGAAATAAATCATGACCTTGAAGAACAAGTTCCTTCCTCTTGAATCTACTGGGGAACATCCCTTCAAACTACCACAAGCCCTCTGAATGTTAGCTAGCCAGCTCTCTCTCTCTCTCTCTCTCTCTCTCTCTCTCTCTCTCTCTCTCTCTCTCTCTCTCTCTCTCTCTCTCTCTCTCTCTCTCTCTCTCTCTCTCTCTCTCTCTCTCTCTCTCTCTCTCTCTCTCTCTCTCTCTCTCTCTCTCTCTCTCTCTCTCTCTCTCTCTCTCTCTCTCTCTCTCTCTCTCTCTCTCTCTCTCTCT